>JXCR01104995.1:136297-189531 GCA_002079205.1 Phalaenopsis hybrid cultivar | reverse complement strand
ATATATATATATATATATATACTTCCAAATGAAGGTACAAACGATCCCATAAAATCCAATCCCCATGCATAAAAAAATTTAATTTTTAATTTAAAATTAAGAGACATTTCATTTCTTCTTAAAAATTACCTACTCTTTTACACCGATCACATGTTTTTATATATGTATTAACATCTCTAAATAGAGTAGGCCAATAAAATCTAGATTACAGAATTTTTTAAACAGTTCTATCATTTGTAAATGTCCTCCAAATTCAAAATTATGAAATTTTTGAATAAATTATTGAATTTTGTTGTAAGGCACACATCGTTTCATTACTAGGTCTTTGCATTGTTTATATTAATAGGGGACATTCAAAAAATAAGACTTTGCATCATGAAAGAATTTCTTTTCCTATGGCTTTATTAATCCATATGGTAAAATACCACTAACAATATAACATACACTATCAACATACCAAGGTATTTCTCATTCTCTTACATCATAAAGTTGTTCATCAGGAATAATTTCATTAATTTCATCTTCCATGTCAAGTATTTCTTCTTGTTCTATCCTAGATAGTTGATCAATAATTTGTTAATCAATGCCTTTCTTATCGATCATTACAAAATCAAACTCTTGCATTAGAAGTACCCATCTAATTAGTCTCAGTTTCACATCATTTTTTTGCATCAAATATTTAATAGTCGAATGGCCAATATCGATAACACATTTAGCTCCAATCAGATATGACCTAAGCTTCTCAAAAGCATTCACAATGGCTAATAACTCTCTTTCAGTGGTGGTTTAGTTAATCTGAGCATCATTAAGAGTCTTACTAGCATAATATATTACTTCAAAAACCTTATTGTATCTCTGCCCTAATACAACTAAAATTTCATAATCACTAGCATCACACATTAATTCAAAAGGTTTCTCCCAATTAGGTGGAACATTTACAGGATCAGTTATCAATTTTTACTTTAAAGTTTCAAAGGCTTTAAGGAAATCTTGGATAAAATTAAAATTTATATCTTTTTCCAGAAGTTGGCATAAAGGTTTAGTAATTTTGGAGAAATCTTTAATATATCGCCTATAAAATCTAGCTCATCTTAAAAGGCTCCTAAATCCTCTTACATTAGTAGGTGAAGGCAAGTTTGATATAACCTAAATTTTTGCATGATTTGCTTCCATGTCATATTGTGAAAATTTTTGCCCATGCACAATTCCTCTTACGTCCACAAATCGAAATTTTCTACAGTTCAATACGAGATTAGTCTTTTCACATCATTCAAGAACTTCCTCTAAATGATTTAGACATTTTTCAAATGAAGTTCCAAACAAAAAAAAAATTGTCCATAAAGACTTCAATCCTTTTTTCAATTAAATCACTGAAAATTCACATCATACATCTTTGAAAGCACATTACATAATCCAAATGGCATTCACCAAAAAGCAAAAGTTCCATAATGACTAGTAAATGTTATTTTATCTTGATCCTTGAGAGCTATAAATATTTGATGATAACAGATATAACCATCTAGAAAACAAAAAAATATGTGCCCAGCCAACCTATCCAAGGTCTGATCCAAAAAAAAGTAAGGGAAAATGATCCTTGCTGGTGGTAGAATTTAATTTTCTATAACTTATGCAGATTTGTCATCCAGTGACTTATTATGTTGGTATTAATTTATTATTCTCATTCATCACTACAGTCACACCTCATTTCTTTGGAACAAAGTGAATTGGACATACTCAAGCATTATTTGAAATAGGATATTTTATTCTAGCCTTTAACCATTTTAAAATTTCTTTGTTAGCAACTTCTTTCTTTATAGGATTTAATCTCCTTTGAAGATAAGCTCTTGGTTCATGTTAATCTTCCAAAAAAATCTATGCATATAAATTGAATGACTGATTCCTTTAATATCAGCTAATGTCAATCCAAAAGCTTTCTTATATCTTCTTAAAGTTTCCAACAACTGTTGCTCTTGCTTATCAGTTAATTCTTAGGATACTATAACAGATAATGTAGATAAATCTCCTAAGAATGCATACTTCAAATCTGTAAAAAGTGTTTTCAGTCCTAGATCAGGAGATTTCTCAATAAATGAAATCAAATCCTTATTACTTTTTGTATGGTCTAACATTTCAATCTTTTTTCCATAACATAATTCAAATCTTCTTTACTCACTTCTGTAGATTCATCTTGAATTTTTTCCTCATTTTGATATTCCTCATATTCCTTTTCAAATTCCCTTTCAAATGTTTTCCTTAAATATTCATGGCTTAGATATTCATTAATATCCATTTTGAAGAAATCAATCTCTTCCTCTTTTGTTGGGTATCTCATTGATTTTGTAATATTAAATGTAACCTCTTTATCACTAACATTCATAGTTAGTTATCCTTTCTGTGCATCTATCAAAGCTCTTCCAGTGACAATAAATGGTCTTTCTAAAATCATAGGAATTGCTATATCTTCCTCCATATCTATTACAATAAAGTCTACAAAAAAGATAAATTTATAAACTTTTACCAAAACACCTTCTATAACTCCTTTAGGATATGTAATCAAATGATCAACTAACTGAAGAGTTATAGTTGTAGGTGCAATATCTCATAATCCCACTTCTTAAAAAATTGATAATGGCATAAGATTAATATTGGCTCCTAAATCATAAAAAGCTTTTTCAAAAAATCTTTCGCCAATAACATAAGGAAATGTAAAACTTTCAGTATCTTTAAGTTTTTCAAGAAGCTTTTTTTGAATTATAGCGCTATACTCTTAACTGAGTGCGATAGTTTCATTATCTACAAACTTCCTTTTCTTATTAAGTATATCCTTCATGAACTTCACATAGCTTGACATTTGTTCCAAAGCTTCAACAACTAGAATGTTTATCGTTAAGTTTCTCAATATTTCTAAAAATTTTGAAAATTGGTTATCTCTATTTTTCTACTTCAATCTTTGAGGAAATGAATGTAGTAGTCTTTCTATTGTAATTTTCATTGTTTTAATAAGACATTGTTACTTTTTTAACTTCAACTTCCACTTATTTTTGAACTTTGTTTTCTAGTTCTTTTCCACTTCTCAGTTGAATGCCCTTAATTTACTTTTTATTCTAATCTTTAGGATTTACTTCAACATTATTAGGCAACGTTCCTAGTGGTCTATTGCTAAGTGCGGTAGCAATACATGCCAATTGATTTTTCATGTTTCTAATTGCACCTCCTTGACTTTGTAATTGACTCTCCATTAGCAATATCAATTCTTCCCTAGACAATTTTTTCTCCTTTGTCTGCAAATTGACTTCTCATTTGCAATATCAATTCTTCTATTGACAAATTTTTCTCCTTACTATACAAATTATTAAAACCTGGTGGGTAATAAGGTTTATAAGTTGGATTTTCTTGATTGTTGGAGTTTCCCAATGGGTTCGCAGTGTTGTTTCCCCATTACAAATTTACAACATTAGAACTATTGTTACTCCAACTAAAATTTGGATGATTCTTTCAATCGGGATTATAATAATTAGAATAAGGATTATTAAAACTATTATTTATTACATTTAAGGTCTCATAAGAAGATAGAGATTCTATCATTTGTCCTAATGAGCTTTCTTCAAGCACTGGTGATGTCTGAGAATAATTCATTCCATATTGATCTATTTTCTTTGATATAACATCTATTTATGCAGCTAACATAGAAAATGCATCAGAATTATGAATAGTGGCTACTCTTTTTTGATTTAATCTTTTATAAAGCCATTAAAAATTATTAGTAGCCATCTTATCAATTATAGAATATGCTTCATCGAATGGTTTTGACATTAATGATCCACCAACAGTAGCATCAATTATTGATCTAAGAGATCCGACTAATCCATTTTAAAAAGTTTGAATTATTAACCAATCTGGCAACGCATGTTGTGGAAACTTTCTAAGGAGATCTTTAAATCTTTTCAAAGCTTGATAAATTGATTCCTCTTCAAACTGACAAAAGATGTAATATCATTTCTAAGCTTAACTATTTTTGAAGGTGGGAAATATTTAGATAAAAATTTTTGTGATAAATCTCCCTAAGTTATGATAGATCCAGGTGCTAACAAGTTTAACCACATCTTACCATTATCCCTTTTGATAGATCCAGGTGCTAACAGGGTTTTATATACTTAAATGAATCTCATCTGCTATAGGATTAACATTATCTCTTAAAGGTCTCTCACAATGTTAATTTTCATTTCCAACATTACTCAAATTGCAAGTTATTTTGCTAATATGGTCTATCTCTTTTTATTATTATTATTTTTTAATTATTCTTTCTAACTTAGAATTGTAAGGTACTAAATTTTCTAATCTTACACTATGCATAAACAAACACAACAAGTAATTTAAAATAAGCAAAAACACTTGAACAAAAATATTTAAACTAAACTACAAATACTCTTTTATTTTTAATTATTAAAATAAAAATACTATAAGCTATAAGATAACTTAATAATACTTTCTATTACTTCCCCGACAACGACACCAACAACTTGATGTAAGTGGATTTAGTGTGCTAATTTTGTAAATAATTTTCAATATTACAAAATACACACAACAGATACAATACCAAATGCAAATTAATCCCAATAAAATAACTTAGTTGAAATAGTTTTATCTTTTAAAAATCCTTAAACTACCAAATCCCCTTTTAAAATAATGCGAGTATATGTAACGCTCAAGTAATAAAGGGCTCTAATGGAGTAAAAAATATTGATCCCACAAGAAAGTTGGAAATTCCTATACATAAGTTCTTAAGATTATAAAGTAAAGTACAATTTTAAAAATAGAAAAAGTAAAGTGCAAAGTTTAAATACTAAGTAATAAGTGAATGCTAATTAAAATGGAGTTGAAAGACAAAGTTAACTAATCCAAATGCTAAACTTTTAAAAATAAATTTTTGAAAATTAAAACTAAAATGTTGTCATGGAAAGTTAAAATTGAAGAAAGCATCCTTCTCCTTTACAATGAGTATATGGATTGTGAAGTAATTAAAATCATTTTAAAATTAATATAAAAACTTTTTTGTACCAAATAGGAGCAATCCTATTCTTCACCATCTTTCGAGTGCATAAAGAACGTTGACTAATCCAGAGTTTCCTCCCTAATTTCATGTATAGGCTAGAAGAATACCAACTACCACTCCATAGCTCCCACAACAGCCTCCGCTGAGGGCTAACAATCTCACATTAATTTTCAATAAACCAGACCAAATTTAAGAGTTTAATCTATCACCTTAAAATCTTCAATTCTACATCCAACAAAGTATATTTCTCTATTTATTTGCACTCAACTCCATGAATGAAATACTCTCCCGTGAAATTAAATGTGATTCTCGTGATGTTGTAAAAATCATAGCCCTTTTGGAACATATGTTTCTCAACACATTTTAACATTTCAATTGACCAGATCAAAAAGTAAATGAAGATTAAAATTCAAATCATCACAAATTATTAACATTTAAAACCATATAAAACAAAATTACTTTTTCACAAAACCATATCTCAAAGTAAGGAGAAGGACAAAGAAGACTACTCAGAATTCATGAGAAGGATATGACAGAACATAAATTTCATAAATAAAAACAAGTTTACAAAATAAAAGAAGAAAAGAAACAAGTTATCTCACAATCCTTCTCAAGCAAACTTCTAGCAGTTCTCTCCAATCTTTCCTCTCTTTACAAGCACTCTCAATTCTCTCTTAGAAGTGTAATGAAGAAGAAATCTCTCACCTCACTCTCAATTCTCTCTTAGAAGTGTAATGAAGAAGAAATCTCTCACCTTCCCTCTCCTCTTATAACCAATTCTCTCTTAGAAGTGTAATGAAGAAGAAATCTCTCACCTTCCCTCTCCTCTTACAATCATTGAAGAAAATTAGAAGTGTAATGAAGAAGAAATCTCTCACCTTCCCTCTCCTCTTACAATCCTTGAAGAAAATCTCCAAGCACTTGACTTTATCTCTTTCTCTCTCTAACTCTTCTTTTGGCCGTCACACCATACACACACTCCCACCACACACCTCCTCTTTTGTTAAAGTCTGCCTTCCTACAAAAAGAATTCAAATTTCCTCAAAAAATTCCTTTCAAAAGTTAACTCTTTCAATTTCAAAAGACATGTCCATTACACCAATCTGTGTTTAGAAAAAGTCTCCCTTTGAAAGTTTGTGCAAAATTTGTCCAAAATCGCCTTAATCCACAAAAAGTCATCCCTGGTGCATCCAGCGCCAAATCTAGTGCATCATGCACGAACTCTCTGTCAAATGGTACATCTTGCGCCAATCTAGTGCATCATGCACCAGTTTCTTGAAGATCTCATTGTGTTGTGTTTTGTCGCATCTGGTGAAGATCTCACTTCAATATTAACTTCATTTTTTGGCTCAAAATTTCATCCTTTTTGCTAATTTTTCTCCAAATGCCTAAAATTGATATACCTACTACAAAAATATGAAAATACCCTTCCTTAAAGTGCAATATCACTAAAAATAAGCATAAAATATATACTTAAAATAACATGTAATTTTTGTGTATCATTCCCCTATCTTGATTATTTTGTACCATTTGGATAATAACATGTTTAAGCTCAAATGAATTATCAACTACAACAAGAGTTTGTATAGTCAAGTGAAATTCATCTAATGTAAGGTTAACACAGTCTTTTGATGGTCTCTATTGATGTTCATTTTCCATACATTTATTATTTAAAATTTTCATCATTTTTTTATTTTTTTTTCAAAATATTCTTATAGTTCTTTCTAATTCTGAATCGTAAAGTACTAATCCTTCGGATCCTAATTTTTGCATAGTCAAATACAAGTAAAAATTATAAAAATAAGCACACACAAGAATGAAAATTTTTTTTATCGATTTTTGTTTTCTTATATATATATTTTTTTAAATACAGTTTATAATTCAAACAAAGTCTTTTAAGTAAACTACCGTAGCCTCCTTAGTAACAACGCCAAAAACTTTATGCGAGTTTTTTATGTGTTATAAATATTTTTCAGCACCACAACACATAAGGCAACTATACTAAAAATATGCACATTAATCACAATAAAATTTACTTTAGTAAAATATATTATCTCCTTTAAAATATCTAAAGCTGCCACTATTAGCGAATTAAGTTGTATTTTAAATTTCAAATTGTCACAAGGTTGCAAATGCAAGTATAGGTTTTAGTCAAGTAATAAAGGGTTCTAATGGAGTCCTGAGTGCCAATCCCACAGGGAGGTAATTTTTTTTTTTTGGAAATCACACAAAAGCACAATATTTAAACTATATAAAACTTAAGTATAAAAATAGGTCAAATTTTGCTTAATAAAACTAAAGAAACTAAGTTTACTACACCAATATCTAATCTTCAAAGCTAAATTTACTAAAGCTAAACTTAGTTTTATGATGAAGAGTTAAAATTTAAGAAAGCATCATTTCCCTGTAACGAGATTATGGTCAGTGAATTACCAATTTGAAGAAAATAGTATTATGTCAAATAAGAGCAATTATATTCTTTATCCTTTTACAAGAGATAAAGAACATTCACTAATTCGATATTTAGTCTCTAAATCCATAGTTAGGCTGGGAAGATACTGGCTCTCACTTAAGAGTTCCTAAGTTCTCATCACCTGAGGGCTAACATCTAGTTGTAGTTTCCAAACACTCAAACCAAATTAGGGATTTTAGTCTATCATCCTAAAGTCTTCAATTTGATGCCCAACAATGAATATTTCCCTATTTATTTGCACTCAACCCCATGACCAACATTATCGTCCATGAAATTAAAGTGATTCTTACTTTAGAGTGGAAAGTGTAGCCCTCTCGGATTGTATGTTTGACAATAACTTTTAACAATTCAATTTTACAGATCAAAAAGTAAATATAGTTCAAAGTTTAAATCATCATAAATATGAAATTAAAATATTGTACAACAACCTTGAATCTTCACATGACCATTTCTCTTCGTTGGGAGAAGAACTAAAAAATCTACTCATAATTCATGATGAATATACAAAAAAACATGGATTTTATATATTAAAATAAGTTTACGAAATAAGAAAGAAAAGTAAAAAAAACTTAACTCGTTCTCTTCCCCAAGAAAATCCCTTGAAGTGCCTTTCAATCTCTTTCTCTCTTTACAATAACACTCAAATATCTGTTAGAAATGTAAGGTAGAGGAAATCTCTCACTTTCCCTCTCCTCTTACAACTCTTAGAGACACTTGCAACACTTTCCCACAATATGAAACTCGCCCCCCACACACTCTCACTCACAAAACACACTCAATTTTAACATAAAAACACTCTTTTATAATGTAGGTACGAACTTCCCTAGACTCTCGATAGGCACCTCTTCAAAATCCATCCCAATTCAATGCATCTGTGAAAATAACATCTCTTACGTCTGGGTACAAAAATCTGGCACCTACTCGTTGTCTTGTCAGTATTTTGGTGCGTAGGGGCCAATTCTGGCGCCTATGCACTAGTTTAGTTTTTCTTATAGATTACTTTTGACTCAAATTTTCATTTTATATACTTCAATTAAGCTCTGAATGCCTACACTTAGTATACGTTCAATAAAACATGAAAATGCATTTCTTTAAAGTGTAGTATCAACAAATATAAGCCTTAAATATATATGAAAAATTGATACTTTTTTTGGTGTATCACCTCCCTAAATACTTTGCTTTTGCTTTGAGTGTTCTCAACCCTAAATCTAATGATTAGAGTAGTTTGGAAAAATTTTGGCTCATCTCACTCACTTCAGTCATAGCCAAGGTTATTTGTAAGTTACCTCTCTCTCAACTTTAGCCACAACTCACTACTCTTATATTTCCACAACAATTAGTTTTTATTCGAGAAGGGAAATTATGAATAACATTCATTTGGCCCAAGAATTGGTGGAGGATTTGGATAAAAAATGTACGGGTGGCAACATAGACCTTAAAATGGACAATAAAAAAGCTTTTGATACACATAGTTAGGATTTTATTCTCATTATGCTTAAGGATATATTTTCAACGATCATTTCTGCAAATTAATTTGTAGATGGTTAACTAATAACTACTATAGTGTCATAATGAATGGAAAATCTTATGGTTTCTTCTCTACCCAACGTGGCATTAGACGAGGTGATCCCCTTTTCCCCACCATCTTTATACTGGCTTTTCATTCCTTCTCTTGACTAATAAATCAGATGCAGGAGCTCTACCCTCATCTTAAGTTCGAGCATAAATTTAAAATTTTGGTCAGTCACCTAAACTATGATCATGATGTTATCTTGTTTTCCAGTGTCAGTAAATCCTCTATTAATACTCTTATACACACCCTCTCTATTTTTCAAAATATTTGTAGTCAATTTTTTAATAAGTCTAAGTTTTTTTTCTATTTTCAGAAAGTAGTGGCTACCTTCTTAGTCTCTTGTGCTTTTTCGTACAGATTATCACTCAGCTTCTCTTTTACTTAAATATCTGGGAGTTAATCTCCTCAAAGGTAGGTGCAAAAAAAATCATTTAAATGATGTGGTTCACAATGTTAAATTAAGGATAGCAAATCAGAGAAATTCTTTTCTTTCATATGAAGGTAGATTAACCCTTCTTAAAAGTATTTTCCATAGCATCCCTTTTATATGCAAAGTAGGTTCTAAAGCATAATAAGAGCACCTAAAAATCTTAAGAGCACGTTTTCAACTTATTTATCTGGTGTTAAGGCGATAATAACAAACTTTGGGTTGCTTGGCATAGATTTTGCTTGCCAAACTATTTTGGTGGGCTTGGATTTATAGCCCTACACCATATTGATGAAATTATTTTTTGTGAACTCCATTATAGATTCAGAGCTGGTAATTTCTTGTGGGCTCATATTATGTATTCTAAATAATAGAATTCCCAACACCCTTCTTTCGTCAGTTGGAAAGTTAGTGACTCCAAAACAAGGAAATCTTTATTAAAAGCTAGAGATTTTGCTAATCAATTCATTTTTTGGGATAATTGTGAGGAGAATATTTCCTTTTGGCATGAACAGTGGTATTTTGGTAGATCCATCATGGGTCCCCCACTCTGGAGGACAATGGGCTTTTAATCTTTAACCTGCTGGCTTATAGCTGTTGGGACATGCCCAAATTAACAATTCTTCTTGGTGATTCTACTTTGAAAGTGGTTATAATGCTTATTTTTTTCATAATAGTGACACCCCTATTTGGAAGTTTAATTCCAATGTTTCTATTTATCTCTCCTTCCATTTCTTTTTTCTTGAGGAGATTCTATCTCTCTTTACTGCCTCTTGTTGACATTCTAAAGCTAAAGGGTCTTTGGTTTGCTTTTTGATGCTATATTTTCAAGCTCTGATAAGAGACATTTGCTCATTTATTTTTTGATTACTCCTTTTCCCAGAAAGTTTGGGGAAGGCTTGGGAGGCATTTTTGACTTGTTTGGAATCAAAGCCATCACATGGATGATTTTTGTGTTTTCATGGAAAATCTCTCATCCATCTGCTCAACATTTTGTTGCCTTCTCTCTGGTTGTGCTTTGGTTTATATGGTCTACTCACAATCAATGCAAACATCACAACCCCCTCCCCCTTCTTACTATCTCTTACGTACACTCACACTATTTTAAAGCATACAGATTTACTACCCTTGACTCATCTACCAACTCTAATTGGGTTAAGAGGCCTCAATTATTTAGATGGCAACCCCCTTTGGTTGGTTGGGAGTTGGAACACATCTTTTGCTGGTGCTGGTGGGATTTTTATTGATCATTTGAGTAATACTTTATTTTTTTTTTGTATCACCTGTGAATGCTAATTGCCCTTCAAAATCTGAAGGTGTAGCGGTTCTACTTACTTTAAAGCTAGTTGAAATTTTTCAATTCTCTCAAATTATTATTGAAATGGATTTCCCATCACTCTATGATCTCTTAACAAATGACACTCTTTCAACTTGGAATCTGGTTTCATTATTAATAGGATTCACCAAATCATCAATTTACGTCATCCTAATGTTCATTTTAGCTTTATTTATAAGGAGCAAAAACTTCATGCTGATTGGTTTGCTAAGCAAGCCTTGGATGATTTTTTTGCTAGAATGCATCCCTCTACTCAATTAAGGAAGCTACTGACATGCCTAAAAATTAATTACTTTTTCATATATATTTTATTCTCAAATTTAATTTTTTTTAAAGATATTACACTTTAAAGTAAGGTATTTTGCATACTTTTAATTCCAAGTACAAGAAATGAACTTTTGGAAAAAATGAAGCAAAAATAGTGTAATTTGGAGTAAAAACGAGCAAGAAAGAAAATTCTGACTTAGCAAATTTCAATGTGTCTTTCTATGCTTAATATACTATACATTTCTCACTTATTTTTGAATAAAATTACACTTAAAAAAAGGTTATTTTCATACTCATTTTGTAGGTACATTTGTTAGGAGCAAAACACAACTGAAATGGGGGCAAAATAGAGTTGAAACAGAGCCGAACAGAGCAAAAAAATGGAGATGCTAAAGTGTTGCCCATGACACACCAAACCTGCACATGATGCTCCAATATCTAGAGAACTGGCGCATGATGCAGCAGAGATGACTTTTGCGGATTAAGGCCGTTCGGGATGAATTTTGGGAGAATTTTCAAACGGACAATTGTTCTAAATACTCCTTGGAGTGATTTAATGCATATAGACACTTTGAAATGTTTTTTTATGAAGAGATATGCCTTATGAATCAATAGACATGTCTTTTGTATTCAAAAGAGTTAACTTTTGGAAAGAATTTTGGAGGGAATTTTAAATTCTTTTTTAAGGGAGGCAGCCTTTTATAAAAGAGAGAGAAGTCTAGTTCTTGAAGAGGAGTTTTGAGGTGAGTGTGTGTGTGTGTGTGGCGTGAGAGTGAGAGGAAGGGCTTGGAAATTTTCTTTAAGGATTGTATGAGGAGAGGGAAAGTGACATATTTCATCTTCATTACACTTCTAAGTGAGAACTGAGAGTGCTTGTAAAGAAGGAAAGCGCTTGAAGAGAACTTCTAGGGATTTGCTTCAGAAGGATTGTTAGATAAGTTGTGTTCTTCTATTTCTTTATTTTGTAAACTTATTTTTATTAATGAAATTCATGTTTTTTCATATCCTTCTCATGAATTCTGAGTAGTGTTCTTTATCCTTCTACCTACTTTGAGATATGGTTTTGTGAAGAATTGATTTTCTTTTATACGGTTTGAATTGTCAAAAATTTGTGATGATTCAAACTACGCTCTTTATTTACCTTTTGATTTGGTCAATCGAAATGTTAAACTGTTTTGAGAAACATATGTTCCAAAAGGGCTATGATTTTTACAACATGGGGAGAATCACATTTGATTTCATGGGAGAGTATTTAATCCATGGAGTTGAGTGCAAATAAATAAGAAAATACACTTTGTTAGATGCAAAATTGGAGATTTTAAGGCAATAGATTAAAATCCCTAATTTTATCTAGTTAATTGGAAACTGATGCAAGACTGTTAGCCCTCAGGTAAGGTAGTAGTGGGAGCTATGGAGTGGCAGCCAGTATCCTCCCAGCCTAACCACAAAATTAAGGATGAAACTCAGGATAAGTCAATGTTCTTTATATACTTGGAAGAGGGTAACAAATATGATTTCTCCTATTTGGCACAAAACAATTTTATATATTTTCAAATCAATTTAATTTCTTCAAAAACCATACACTCATTGTATAGGGGAAAGATGCTTTCTTAAATTTGAATTCTTCATCACAAAATAATATTTAGTCTTTGTAAATTTAATTTTGAAGTTTAGAAATTAGTTTACTAACTTAGTTCTTTTAGTTAAATTTCTGTTAGCATTCATTAAACCTATTTTAACTTTTTTTTCTACTTTAATTAATATAGTTTGAATATTATAGTTTATGTTATTATCATAAGATTTTTCATCTTCAAAACCAAAACTTGATAGTATTCTACTAGAATTAGCCTACGGGATTTCTTACTGTGCTTCTCCGTGGGATCAATACTGGGGTTTTCAGAGAAAGACCTATATAACTTGAAATGATACATGCAGTTACGTAGAACCACTAGTGTGTGAAATATTTTATATATTTTATAACATTTTAATTTTATCCGCTAAACATAAATTTGGTCAAGTTTTAGGCCATATTTTAAAAGCAAAATTACTACATAAATTTTAGGATGGGTCAAGTTTTTAGCACTATTATTGGGGATTTAAACTTACATAAAACAAGTAGAAAACAAAACAAACTAGGGGCGCATCAAGTTTTAGGCGCAGTTGCCGGGGAAGCTTTGGTAAGAACTTTAAGAGAATTTTAATTAAACCTAAAAGACTTAGATTTGGAATTTTTAGTATTATTATGTAGTGTGTTTAATTATTATGTGTTTAGTTTAAAGAAAATCCAAAATATGAAAAATATTTTTTATATCTATCCTATTAATTAAGTCTTTAGATTTGTATGCATAGTTCAAGCGCTGCAGAACTTGAATTTTACAAGTCAGATTTGGAGAGAACTTTTGGGAGAGATTTGAAAAGACTCCATGAAATTAATGTAGAAATGACAGATCAACAATATAATGAATATTCAGATTTGAGTTATAATGCTAGTAGCTTTGAAAGAGTAAGCCGCAAGAGAGTGGCAAATTTTCAAGAAAATACGCTTACAATTTTAATTTCTCAAGTTGAAGATATTGAGAGGAACTTAGATCATTACTAGAAAGATATCCTCAAGGAACTCCAATGTTTTGAGGAAAATTCCTTTGGACAATGACTGAAACTAACCATGAGATACATAGATCTTATTCTGATTATTACAATCCAAGTTGGGAAAATCATTTGAATCTGAACAGGAATAATAATTTTGGAAGAGAAAACCAATTTTTGGAAGATAATTAATTTAATGAGACTTGTAGTTGGAATAATCATGGCTAATATAATAACGAACTTTCTTTTCCTCATAATTTTAATTTTATCCCATAAAATGAGGAGAAGGATTTATTAGAAGAGGTTCAAATGAAGAGTGAGCTAGAATATAGAAAACCAACTAGAGAAAAATATTAATCCAATTAACAGTTATCCCCCAGAGATTTTACCTAGTGACCCTAAGATAAACCCTAAGGAGATGAATGATTAGCAATTTAAAATTATCGAACTAATATTTAGAAGAGAATTTGATGATATTTTTCAAAACAGGTTTGAGTTGAGAAATGACGATAAGGAGATTTGAAAGTCCAATGGAAAAATTCCTTAAGGAACTAGAAGAACCTATTTCCTCAACTAAGATAAATATAGAAAGACCATTTACTCAGTACCAAGGGGAATAATTTAAAGAAAACCTTGAACAGCAGAGTAACCAAGAAGAATTCAATCCAGAATCTGAATTATATAGAGGTAATCTAATCCAAAATTTGGGAGAACTTGAAGTATCATAGAAAGATCAATTTCTTATAAAATTTAAGGATGATAATAATATTAAAATTGAGAAAATCACTAGAATAATATTGGATCTAGAAATAAGTATGAGGAAGAAGAATATGAATAAATCTGAAATTGAAGAGCTAAAAAAAATTACAAATTTGAGGACTTTGTAGGAATCTCTGGATTTGGAAAAGATTGGGTGATTGATCAATGATTACTTAAATGAAATGTTTATCCAGGTGGAATCATTTGTTGGGCTGACGATATTAAACAATGTACTTTAGGGGAGGCAACTCATATTTATTAGTATGGTTTAATTTAGTGTGCTTAAGAGTTATGAGTGTTAGTGTTGTATTGGGTTTGCTTTATTGTGGATTGATCGGATTGATTGATGACTGGTAGATGTTTGGATTGTTAGTAGTTTGATTTAATTTTTGTGTGTCATGAGAGAGGTGATTCCTTAGCTTCTTATTGTGGCTAGACTTATATATTCTCTAAAACTAGTTGGATTGACGAGTCCATTACAACTTAGGTCTCACATGAACTTAAGTTTTACTAGAGACATCATTAATTTTAACAATGGCAATTCCATCTCAATTTTATTAACATGTAGATGAATTTAAACTATCCTTATAACTGTTAGAGGTGCTTAATTAAGGGATTTGGTGATGCCTACTATTGGTGCTCGAGAACCAATATATAAGGAATAATCTTATCTTTGTGATTAGAATCTATAAAATCATTTATAAGTTCCCATTTTGTCTGTGTAGTGATTCCATTAAAAAATTGGAAGTAAGTTAGTGAGATGTGAAGAGTTAAAGGAAGAATTGACCTCATTTATCATGTTTGTTTATGTTTGTGTTACAATAATTTAATGATTTGGAGAACACATAAATATATATATTCCTAAGTTGATAACTATTCTGCTTGTTGGACGTTTTTTTTTCCATTTTATCAAGCATATTTTAGTTTAGACTTACTTTTTATTGCATATTGTTTCGTCCGGATGAATACCTATAGATATTTGTGATAGATGAATTTATAAATTGTTTTCCTTCATAGTTATATTTTCTGTATGAATGTTATACATTTTTAAAATCAAGTTTGGGGTAGGAAAAAAAATAAATTTTAAAGTTTGTATACTTCCTTTTATTTTAATATTATTGCAAGCATATTTTATGCTTGATTTACTCTCTCCTGCAGTCATTCTATCATTATTATGCACGTGTATGAATTTGATAGGATGTTGTGGTAGTTATTGAATTCAACTTTTACTTTTTCTTCCTGCTACATTTTATGGAATTAAGTGTAAAATATTTTAAAATTCAAGTTTGGGGGAAAAGAAATATTTCTCGTAAAAAAAGAAGAAAACTAAATTTTATTTATCTTTAATTAACTATATTTTTAAATTTAATTTAACATCACCATGGATATTATAGTTTAATTTTAAATGGCTAGACTTATGTTTATAAATATTATGGTAAATTTAGGCAAATCTTCTTAATAACGAAGGTCAATTCTAAAGTTAAAGATATTTGTTATGAAACGATAAGACTATGTTTTTCTATTTAAAGTAAAGGAAATTGCACTTTTGAAGTATTAAGAATTTTTTTGTTTCATGTAAGAAGAAAAGAATTAAACTTTATGGAAAATCATAAAACTAATATGAATTTATAAAGTGAAGAATGTTAAAGAGTTTTAACTTTTGGAAGAGGATAGTGATATTCAAAATTATTAAAGGCTATCCAGATATAATAATCTTCACTTGAAGAAGAAAAAGAAAGAAAGGATAGAAAAGATCCTAAAAAAAAAGAGAGAAAAAAGGAAAGAAAAAGAAAAAAAAAAAGTGAGGAGAAGCATGAGGAGATGCCTAATCAAAAATTGGCCTCACTTGAATCAACTTAAGGAAAAAACTTTATTACATTTTATAAACTTTTATTTGATTATTAATAGCATTACTAATAAAAGTTTTCATGATGTTCTTTTTCATATGAATGTTCCAAGTATCCTTGTTATGACAAATTGTAATTCTTCTTGAAATGAAAAGAGATTCAGAAATTTAAAATTAGAATAGTAAGTACTCTTAGACTTAGAAATTGAATCTATGTTATTAGAAGTTTTTCTTAAATTTTGCTATTTTATTTATTAAACTAAACTATAGAAGTTATACGTTAATCTCTATACTAAGTCATTTTTTTATGTAGTAAAAGGGTTACATGAGGACAACTATCGTTTAAGTTTGGGGGAGTTGCCTAAAAATTACTTGCTTTTACATATATAATGATTTTAATGATATTACACTTTAAAGGAAGATATTTTGCATATTTTTTATTTCAGGTACAAGAAATAAACTTTTGGAGAAAATGAAGCAAAAATGGTGCAATTTGGAGTAAAAATGAGCAAGAAAGAAAATTCTGATTTGACACATTTTGATTTGTCTTTTTGTGACTGATCTACTTAACAGTTCTCACTTATTTTTGAATGAAATTACACTTTAAAGAAAGGTTGTTTTCTTACTTATTTTGTAGGTACATATGTTAGGAGCGAAACGCAAGAAACGGACAAAAGAGAGCTGAAACGGAGCAAAATACTTGAGCTGTTGCAGGGTGGCGCATGATTTGCCAAACCGACGCATGATGCACCAAAATCCAGAGAACTAGTCCATGATGTGCCAAAATTGGTACATGATGTGCTAGAGATGACCTTTTGTGGATTAGGGTAGTTCAGGATGAATTTTGGGCGAATTTTTTAAAGAGACACTTGTTCTAAGGTTATTTTATGAAGGGATATGTCACTTGGACTAATGGACATGTCTTTTGAATTCAAAAGAGTTAACTTTTGGAGAAAATTTTAGAGGGAATTTTAAATTATTTTTCGAGTGAGGTAGCCTTTTATAAAAGAGAGGGAAGTCTAGGGCTTAAAAAGGAGTTTTGGGGTGAGTGTGTGCGTGTGTGTGTGTGGCGTGAGAGTGAGAGGACATGCTTAGAGATTTTCTTCAAGGATAGTAAAAGGAGAGGGAAGGTGATAGATTTCTTCTTCATTACACTTCTAAGGGAGAATTGAGAGTGCTTGTAAAGAGGGAAACAGCTTGAAGAAAACTTCTAGGGATTTGCTTTGGAAGGATTGTCAAATAAGATGTGTTCTTGTATTTCTTTATTTTGTAAACTTCTTTTTTTCAATAAAATCCGAGTTTTGTTGTATGCTTCTCATGAATTATGAGTATTCTTTATCCTTCTCCCTACTTTGAGATATGGTTTTGTGAAGAATTGATTTTAATTTATACAGTTTTAAATGTCAAAAATTTCTAATAATTTTAAGTATGCTCTTCATTTACTTTTCAATGCTGCCAATTGAAATGTTAAAATGTGTTGAGAAACACATGTTTCAAAAGGGCTATGATTTATACAATGTGGGGAGAATCACATTTGATTTCATGAGAGTGTATTTCATCCATGGTGTTGAGTGCAAATAAATAGGGAAATAAACTTTGTTCGATGAAGAATTGAAGATTTTAAGGTGATAGATTAAAAGCCCCAATTTGGTCCAGTTGATTGAAAACTGACGCAAGATTGTTGGCCCTGAGGTGAGGGAGTAATGAGAGCTATGGAGTGGTAGCCGGTTTCCTCCCAGCCTAACCACAATATTAGAGACCAAATTCTGGATTACTCTATGTTCTTTATACACTTGGAAAGAGGTAAAGAATAAGATTACTATTATTTTGCACAAAATAAGTTTTAGATAATTTCAAATGATTTTAATTTCTTCACAATCCATATACTCATTTAAAAGGGTAAGGATACTTTCTTAAATTTGAACTCTTCATCACAAAACATTATTTAGTCTTAGTAAATTTAATTTTCAAGTCTAGAAATTAGTTTAGTAAACATAGTTCTTTTAGTTACATTTCTGTTAACATTCATTAAACCTATTTTAACTTTTCTTTCTTCTTTAATTTATATAGTTTGAATTTTATGATTCATGTAATTATCATAAAAATTTTCATCTTCCAAACTAAGACTTGATAGTAATAGACTAGAATTAGCCTATGGGATTTCTTACTGCGCTTCTCAATAAGATCGATTCTGGGGTTATTAAGGAAATCCTTATATTACTTGAAGCGATACAAGCACTTACATAGAACCACTAGTGTGTGAAATATTTTATATATTTATAACATTTTAATTTTATCCACTAAATATAAATTAGGTCAAATTTTTTGCCATATTTTTAATAGAAAAATTACAACATAAACTTCAAGATGGGTCAAGTTTTTGGAACTGTTACCGAGGATTTAAGTTTTCATAAAACACATAAAAAAGCAGCACATACTAGGAGCGGATCAGCTGCTCACTGGTGACACACTTGATCTTCCTTATACTCGCTCTTAATAGTGTACAGGTTTCGACACATTTTTAGTTAAGGAGTTGCCCGTTGGAAGCTGTTGGTCGCTGGAATCGAAACCCATCGCTCGCTTAGAAAAGGTGTGTAATTTACATATAAATATAAGTTTAGAAAAAATATGAAATCAATTTGATTCTGTATCTTTCATATTTTAAATGAAAGAGCACTATACCTAAAGCCATGCATCTCTCCTAAAAGATAAACACAAGACTTGAGGGAGAGGCTTGTTCAAATAAACTAAGAAATATATGACATCTGTTTGGTCTGCAAAAACCATTTTTATGTATAAGCCGGCAAGTTTCCATATTTAATATGAAGAATTAAATAGTGTTTATATTAAGCTTGGTTCGGAAAAGCTTCATATATGGGCAACCCCTATAGTTAATTACATCTTAGATAAACGACGTGACCTAAGAAAACTCTTGATAAAAATCAGACAATATTATCTTCAAAGAGGTCAAAATGGTAGAACTTTTCAATGAGGTCCGATAAAAAGGTGTGAAAGGGAAATGACTCAAATTTGAAACTTTTAATTTTGGAATCCAAACGAAGAGTCATAGATCCAAAAGAGAACATCGGTGACTTCCCAAGCTATCTTATGATTTTGCTTCAGTTTTGGAGAGAAATTCTTTAAATGTTTCAACCTGCAAATTTCATTAGTTTAAAGCTAACATTTGTTTGAAACGATCACACGAATAGCCTCAAAGATGTGAGGGTTTAGGTCATGATGAATGACAACCTCGAAATCTAAAGATGAGTTAGGACTTATATTGTGTAGCAGAGCTACACAAAAGCCTAAAAATTGGAGGATTTATGTTGCATAAGCAAACCACGTCGAAGTCCTATGGCTTGGTTATTTAATTCTAAAGAAAGAATGGTTGAGCTGATGTAGACTTGTTCTGCTGTTGAAAATGGATGTGCCGCCCACAATGCTAGGTACAAACTCCTCATTGTGGCAAGTTTAGGTTTTCTAATGTGTCAAGTTATGATGTTAAATCAGATGTCCCTAAGGGTCATGGTTGTTTAAATATTTTGGGGCATATTAAAGTTGATTAGAGCGACACCGGCTAGGTTCCCGGTTCCCTGATTCCGGTACCACTATTTTCTTTTGGATTCACTTAGTCAAAATGAATTTACTAAACTCAACTTAAAGAGTTTCATATGTTCATTTAGACTGTGGGAAACCTCGTTAGCAACCATAGCTTATATCCTCCAAGGAATTTCAAATCATCTGATAGAGACGTTTTAATTTAGTTGCAATTTTTGCTTTATTTTGTTTGTGATTAAATTTTGAGCTGTCTTATATTTTGAATGTTGTAGCGGTAAATTTTAAATTGATTGATTTTTAGTTTTGGGTTTGGTTTTACTGCTATCCTAGCTGTTTTGGTTTTCATGCAGGGTGACATCGTTGTTTAACATGCCAACTCGCGGCAAGAAGTACAAAAAGGTAAATATAATAATTTAAAAGCATATTTGTCGACTCTTCTCACTCCTCCACCTGAAAGGTTAGTACTTGCAAAACATGTATATAAATTTGCAGGGAATTTAAATTGCAGGAGTAGATGAAGGTTTAGCTACCAAACCTCAAGTTGTGAATTTATTGAATCTCAGAAGATCCTAGTGGATGGTTTTAACACAAAAATATGGCAAGTCTAATTTGCCCTTCAGAATTTCCAATAGATTTCAAAATGTTCGGGGCATGACCTTCCACAACTTTGAAGATTTCTTGAAATATTCCGAGTTCATTTTGGACTTATCATATTGTTCCATTAATCATTCGAGGTTGAAGTGTGACTATCCCGTTGATTAGTGAAACTTGATAATTTAATTATCCCGAGGATATGGTACCCAATTAATCAATTGATGTTTCATTTAAAAGTTATGTGAGTGGGTGCTCCTAAGGAAATTTTAAGTCAATTAAGATTGTGTTGCCCGCAATTAATGTCAGGCTCGTAGTGTATAAAGATGTTAATCACCAATCATGTTATCTTCTAAATCCAATCAATTTAGTGTAGATATTGAGTCTATGTCACTACTAAGCCTTTAACAAGCATGATAGGTGGAATGGAGATTTTCAAAATTTTGATTTAAGTGGTATGTATTTTTATTAAAAGATCACATCACAGCAATCTTAGGCTTAAGATAAAGGCTTAAGATAAGTAAATTATCATTTTTTCTATCTTAAACCCATCACTTAAGAATCATTTGATCTCAGTTGACTTACAAGTTTAAAGATTAGGAGAATTATGATCTTGTTGATGTTGTGCAAAGGTGGTGAGTGAGTTTCTACCTCTAAATCTCATTGTATTTCAATCATCCAAAAATATTCATTAAGATCAAAATTTCACATTTTCCCATGGTTAACCCTAAATTTTGATTAAGAACCAAAATCTAAAAGGACTATTTTTCCTTTGGGATACTTTACCTCATAACTCATCAAACACAACTCAAATGACTTGAGCAATCAGAGTGGCATATCCAAGAGTTAATTTGTTACATCAGAAGAGAATAATGTGGTTTTTCTTTTGTGCCTTTAAATAATTATTTAAATTCAAGAAATAAGGTTTTCAAAATTGATTTATTTAACTATCCAAAATAAAATTTTCATTTATGACAAAATTATTAGAGGTTTCCTTGAATCAGAGAAACACTTAGACAAAATTTCATGATTTTTTGAATTAAATTATTACTTAATTTTGGATTAATTTTGAATGATTTAATTAAATAGAAAATAATATTTTAATTACCTAAAATCATTTTTATATTTTTATTACACCTTTCTGAGTTCAGAAACCTTAAAGGATGAAATTTTGTATTTTTATGATTTTTATCTAATTTTTTATGATTATTTTAATGAGAAAATAAGGAAAACTCTCTTTTAAGCTTTTAAAATTTATTTTTAACTTAGAAAAACTAGGAAGAAAAATCTAATGAATTTTAAGTGATTAAGGAAAGCTTGTACATGTTTTGAACCATTTTTTGTATTTTTGAAAATTTTGATTATTTTAATTATTTTTAATTCAAAATACACTTTGAAAATGACATATTTTTACAAAAATAGATTTTATTTTTATTAAATGCCCCAGATCACAAGGAACTCAGAAAACTATTTTTCATGATTTTTCTAAGCTTATTTATTTTATTATAATTTTTTTGTGCAAAAATACAATGTTTTTTTTAAAATCAATTTTAGTGCATAAACTAAGCCAAATAATTTTTAAATTTTTACAGTAAGTAAACGTGATTTTTAGGCACAATATGGAACTAATTTTATGATTTTTTTATAAGTATAAGATTTACATAAATTATCAAAAAGTGTGTACATTTGATTAAATATACATATGTAAAAAATAATTCAAAACATCATAATATTTTTCTTAAACTTCTCTAACCATAGGAAACCTACTAAAATTATCCTCATAATTTTCCAAATAATATTTTAATTTATATAATTAAAATAAGCCAAAATGGCCACCCTAGCTTGAAAAATAAGGCTAGCAGCTTAGAGATGCCTTCTGACCTTGGAAAAATCAGAGAACATTTCTTCTGTGAGGGGGAGTAAACCTTAAAAATTTCAAGCCATGGTGAGTCATATTTAGTCATGGAGAATTAAAATACCATATAAGGTGTTTAATTAATTAAAAATCATATACTTGGCAAATAATTTTTATTTTTCTTCCATATTATTCTCCCCTGTTCACTGAGCAAGAGGGTGTTTTTCTTTTATTTTGATGATTTTTCCAGAGAAAGATAAGGATTTTTAAAGTTCATGTATTAAAATAAACTCATAAAATCCATATTATTCTACTTAACCACGCGACATCACCTCATCCAACGACGAGACCGAGCTCACAGGCAGCGCTCCACCATTCTATGCCGTCATCCACCTCAGCTGCCACACAAGCGACCTTTTCACTCCAAAGAATCATCTGGCTCGATCACCTACGTTAATTAAATAAACGCACGATCGAACAACTCCCCGTTTTCGTCCCCAAATGACTTAGATCGTGAACCGTTCACACTAAAACCATAAGTTCTTCCCCTTGACTCAACCAAATCGCATGGAGTTTATTTTTTAACCTTCATCTACTAAAGATGAACACATCTATACGGTTAAGGGTTAGCGCTCAATACGTTAAAATAAGCTCGGGTTAGGGTTAGCGCTCAATACGCTTGTATGAGAGGGGAGGCCACAATTAGATGGTTGTGGTAGCTTCAATTAAGTCCAAAGAGCCTCCAGATTAAGTTCTAAGCCCTCATGAATTTTCAAGGTATGATTTTGCTCAAACTCAATTTCAGGTGTTGGTCTAGAGCTATTCTATAGCCTGTTTCAGAGGGGGGTTTGATGGGGAATCAACTCCTCTATCTCTAGGGATGTTGTGTGCACAATTTATTAGAGTTTGGTGGACTGTGGAGAGATGTCTTAATCTAAGGTGAAATTTTGAGCTCAAAATTGGGCTCTCACAGTGGGAATCAGAGGGGGAAGATGGTTGGATTGAGCTTAGAGATGCTTGGAGAGTCTCTAAAGAGATTTTGACAGCATTTCCCCAAGCATTTTGAGCACCTCTCTTTTATACAAGGAGGGGGTTGATTAAATAGAAGGGCTTGGGCTGCCGACCAAGGCCAATTGATGGGTGCAAAGAGCTGCTTAGGTGGAGAACTGAGGAGCTCTAAAGAGCAATTAGGATGAGCTAGCGTCTAGGGTTGAAATTGGGCTGGATTTATGGGTGGTGGCTCATGATTTAGGAATTTTTTGGTAATTAGGGTGGCTGGCCAGAGCATGGGAGGTGTTCAAGTGGTCAGGTGAGCCAGGGAGAGGGTTAATTATGATTTACCTCTAATGGTTAATGATGATGGAAGAGATTTCTTGGTTAAGGCCCAAAAATGTGATGAAATATCTTATTTTAGGGACCCATTGGTCCATAGCTCACTTGGGTGGGTTTAAGGTTGTTTAGCCTGGTCAATATAGTGTGCTTAGTGGTTGTGGTGACATTAATTTTGTGACTTTGGGATGGCTAAGTCATTTTTGGTGAAGGGGTTCAATTTGGGTCAAAATGGCTAGATGTTGAGTTTGGGTTAGGCTAGCAAAGAAATTGAGCTCAATTGATTGATTAATATTATGTAGATGATTCTTATAATAGGTTTGGAAAAGTTTTTAAGTGATTTTGAATTGATTTGGATGTTTGATAGATAGAATTTTGGGCATTTTGGTAATTTGGGGGTGTTGGGTTAGACTTGGGTTTAGATTAGGCTAAGATTTGGATAGATTCAAATTTATGGTTTAAAACTGTCTATAAGAATGTCATGAAGAGTTATCAACATCAATTGGGTGTCAATTTTGAGGTTAGGGCATTCAATTTGGTGGAATTTGGAGACAACCAATTTGGGGTAAATTTGGGGATTTTGAATGTAGGTTGAAATTGAGAGAAATTGAGAGAAATTGATGCTTAAACAAGGTTAATTGAAGGTCCAATTTGGTGTGTAGAATTTTTATGAAGAATTTAGGATTTAAATTTGGGCAATTAAGTGAATCATAGGGTTCAATTAGTTGAGATTAGGTTAGAGGGCCAAAATTTGGGATTTTGATTTGGATCAAATTTGAGCTCAAAGAATGGGTTGATTAGGCTTGAATTTGGTTTAGATTGATCATATGAATGAGGAGTTTGAGCTTAGAATTTAAATTCAGGAGTATTGGGGCCAAATTGATGGGAATTTGGGATGAATTTAGGGAAATTGCACCTTTAGAGGCAATTTAAGGGTTTTGCTCAAAATGGCCAGAATGGTAATATTAGGATCAATTAAAGGGTCCAAATTGGTTATGGGGACATTTGAAATGATTTTAAGGGTTTTGGGAAGGTTTGGGCTACTAAGGGTATTTTTGTAATTTTGGCAAATTTGAGGGTATTTTGGTAATTTAGGAATTTTTGGGATGTTTTGGGAAATTTGGGTAGTTTTAAGTGGTTTGAAATGATTTTTGAACAAATTTGTTTATTTTGGATGAATTTAGGAGTTTTGGTCAAGTTTTGGGTTTCAAGGGTATTTAGGTAATTTGGGTGGGTTTAGGGGCAAAGGGCCAAGTTGGATATTTTGGTAGAATTGAGGTGCCAACCACCTTATATGAGCAATGGAACATTGGAGCCCTCATTTGGTACTCTATGTGCTGGTCTTAAATAAACCCAAGCTTAACGCTAGTGGTTCTGGGGGACCATCTACATGGTCTCCCAAAAGATCAAGGGATCAAGGTCAACAAATTTGGGTTTTAGGGTTGTGAGTGAATGTTGGTGAAAGTGAATGCAGTGAGTGAAATAGCACAAGACAAACACCCAGAGTCAACATTAAGGTCAAACATTCCTATGGGGACTCCCCTTGAGCTTTCTCTTTAGTGGTCCCACCTACTAAGTGCTTGAGGTTGGGACTAGTATATAGAACTTCAAGTTAAGCACAGAAGAGTTCAAAGTTTCTGAAGGAGAGGGTTCCCTTTTATAGTTTTCTAGGAATAGTCAACAGGAAAGTCCTATGGCTAGACCTTAGGATATTAATGAGGGAAAACTAAAGCTCAACCAAAAGTGAGGTCAATAAATGGACCCCCAATAGGTGTGGTGTGCAGCGCAAGCACACTGCGTGTAATGGTGTTGACTAAAGAGATCAACAAAACTGACATAGACTAGTAAATAAATAGACCTAGAAAGAAAAGTAGAATCGAGTAGTAGTTGTTTCCGATGGGTAGTTAACAAGTGAATATCTGATCAAAACCGAGGGTTTGAAATTCTCGCTAGGGATTGGTGAGTGGATTCCAAATTATTAAGTTTTAGGTGTTTTCAGAGAATAGGAATCAGTATTTAGGTGCTGACCCCGAGATGGGAATTGAAATTTACATATCAATCCTGGAAAGAGAGACAGTATGTAGGTACCGATCTTGAAAGATATGAATCAGAATTTAGGTACTAATTCTGAATCGAGTAAATTAGATATTGACCACGAGATGGGAATTGAAATTTTGGTATCAATCCCAAAAAGAGAGTTGGAATTTAGGTATCGACGTCAAAAGATATGATTCAAAATTTATGTACTGATTCCAAAAGAAGGGAATTAAAATTTAGGTACTGATCTCAAAATGAGAATTGAAATTTAGGTATCAATCTCAGAAAGAGAGTTAGAATTTAAGTACCGACCTAGAATGATAGGAATCAGAATTTAAGTACTGATTCTAAAATGAAGATTGAAATTTAGGCATCAATCTCAGAAAGAGAGTCAGAATTTAGGTACCAACCTCCAAAGATAGGAATCAAAATTTAGGTACTGATCCTAAAATGAGGATTGAAATGTAGGTGTCAATCTCAAAAAGAGAATCGGAATTTAGGTACTGGCCTCGAAAGATAGGAATCAGAATTTAGGTATTGATCCTGAAATGAGGATTGAAATTTAGGTACTGGCCTCAAAAGATAGAAATCAAAATTTAGGTATTGATCTTGAAATGAGGATTAAAATTTAGGTATCAATCTCAAAGAGATAATCAAAATTTAGGTACCGACCTCAAAAGATAGGAAACATAATTTAGGTACTGATCTCAAAATTAGAATTGAATTTGAGTTATCAATCTCAAAAAGATAAGAATAAGATTGTAGGTACTAATCCCAAAATAAGAATTGGAATTTAGGTATCAATCTCAGAAAGAGACTCAAAATTTAGGTATCGACCTCAAATAACAGGAATCAGAATTTAGGAACTGATCTCGAAAGCAACATGAGCAGTGTAGAGAGTTTGTAGTGTTAAACTCATAGATATGTGGCATGTGATAGGGTTGATGTTGGTGAAAAAAATTTGTGAAATTTTATGTGTTTTTGTGCAGAATGTGAAGTTCCGCTGGAATGTTAAGAAAATTAATGCAGACAAGGATAGTTGTGCTGCAGGAGAAAAGAGTAAGAGACCTGAAAATTGAGAGAACCAACTTAACAGATTTGTTTTCTTTTCTTGTTGTTTTTGTCACATTTAATTATCAAAGTATATTTTTAAAATTTATTTTTTTTCGTTGATTTTTTTTAAAAGAGTATTTTTTATAACTTTTTTTTTATTATCAATTTTTTATCATTTTGTTTTTTGTTCATTGTAGTTTGGAACCAACACATGGTTCTGGACTCCTGATCTATCAAACAAAAAGGGCAATTCAAGAAAAATATTGAATTCTTAAAGAAATTTCATTAATCTGCTTCAAACAAGGGTTACAGATTGAACATAGGCCGAAGTATCAAAAGGTACAATATGTTGAACACATCAAAAGTACATTTGAAGATATCTTCGTGTTGAATAAATATCATAAGCTGAACATATTTTATACATATATCATAATATCTGCTTCGTCAAAATGTGATTCCAAAAAGGTATCCCCTGACAATCCATCTTCGGCGCGGTGAGTTCTCGATCCAGCTAACCTACTAAGCCACGCTCCAGAATAAGAGTTCCCTTTACGTGTACTTAGAGGTGCAACCCTCTCATAGCTCGTAAGGTTGTAGTTCCTCTAATGTCGGATCTGGTTGGAATCCTTATGGCATCTTGTTGCTATCCATCCTTCTAAAAGTTACAGACACCCTACGGTGCTGTACCCCTAGAATGTAGTGCTTGGCCAGGTCTGCTCCATTTCTCTTGAGAATCAGTACTGAACCCATTACTAGCGAAATCTCCACGGATCCTCTAAACTCCTCGGGGCTAATGACATCTATTTCTTTCCCGAAGTAAATATTTTATTTGCTCATGAAGGAAACCATGCAAAAAGGACTCACAAAATCATGATGGTTTATATGTTGCGGAATGCAATCATCTTCATTGTTGATATTGATGATACAATTGTTGGGAATACAGTGGGCTAGAAGTATGCTCCACCTAACCATCCTCTTGATCATCTACTTTATTATAGGAGGTAAAGTATCCACCTTATTATGTCTTAAACTCCCCGGGGGATTTCCTTGTCTATCTTTGGTAAAATTATAATAGCAATCACATTGGATGGTATACTGCCTTTTGCACGCATCAATTTTTGTGGTTCAGAATAGGTCCTTTCCATCAGAAGACCAGCTTGACCCCTACCTCTTAGGTCAAATATGTAGTTGATAATGCTTCTTCCTTCACTTTCAGAGAAGACTCTGGTGTACAGCTCCAGTTTTTCTAGTATATTGATAAATGTTCCTTTAACTTCTACATAAAATTCAAATTCCCTTTTCTTTACTTGACTCATTTTGTATAATTCTATCATGGTAACCATCGACAGCTGTCATGGATGCTACTTCATTTTAATATCAACAGGAATCCAAGCTTGTGTTGTCTTTATTTCCAGTGGAATTATGATTCCCCCATTGAGTGATCAGTGATCTAAAATTCGTTATTGGTGGACGTATACTCCTCCAGAGTGTTGTAATGCTCTAGGTGGAGGACATTGCAGGTTGGGCATTCCACAAACGCCCTTATAGCTGCTATCCATGTGGGAATTTTTGTGTTGTATGTTGAGCAACCCACGCAATGATCATCTAAACATTCTGGTAGTATCAGCTCCGTAGTGAGCTTGAGCACATTCTCTATGGTAGTCAAGTTGTAGGAAGTCTCTCATGCTTGGATCATAGATTTTTCCCTCAGGGATCGGGGCAAGCAAGTTTTCTACCTCCTTCTGATGCCTTCTTTCTTCACTCAGGAAAGCTCTATTTTTTCAATGATTGGCATTCATACATTGAGTCTTTCGTAACAGTGCATCTGGCAGTCTCTCGTCATTAACAGTGACTAGACCTCCAGTCGGTACATTTATCATAGATGGTAGATGACTAGTCCCCTCCATCAAATCTTGCTGGATTATCTCTTTCCTCCTATTCAGTAAGGAATCCTCCTTGGTGCTGATCTTTAACTGTCACGATAACCCCTCTTTTTCTTGACGACTGACCAAATCCATTAGAAACCCTCATAGTCTACATCGAATTGACCAAAGTCCACGTTGAAGTCTATGATATCACTCTATGGTGCCCTTTCCTTGTTAAGTGTGAGATTCCAACCATCCTTAAAAGAAAAAAATCAGCTTCTGTCCAGACATTTTTTTTGTAGACGACAAGAAAAACATCAATGCACTGAAATTTAGTAGAAACATGACCAAAACAAAGTGTTCATTAGAAAAAAATTTAGTTTGTATTGGTGAGAAGATCATTTATTTAGATTTACATATTATTTAATTTATAAAAAATATCAACCTAAATAGTAGAAAGGAGAAAATCAAAGCATGTAAATTCAAAAATTTTCATTTTAATGAGGTTAATTTTATTACAACATTTTTGGACCCGGTCACAAATGTTTGACCAAATAGATAACACTAGATGAATCAAAATTTCAATTCAAGCAATGTCAAGTTGCATAGTATGTGTTCAAGTATCATCGGTTGATCTGCAACATAGGACTCTCACCTTGAAAATCCAGCAGCTGGTAGGCTCCTCCTACATAGACCTTTTCTACAACAAATGGTCCCTCCCAAGTTGGCTCAAAATTTTCACCTAACTTTTGACGTGCAAGAATAGGCTTTTTGAGCAAAAGAATGAGATCACCAACTTTGAACATCATTGGGTGGACCAATTTGTCATGAGCTTGTACCATCCTCACTTTATAAAGCTCCAAATTTTGTTGTTCTTCTTGTCGCATTCCTTCAGGACTTTCTAATTCTTCAACTCTGAGTTTTGCACTTTCTTCTATTGTGAGTTCATTGGCGATAATGACTCTGAGAGACAGCATCTGGAATTTTAATGATAGTATAGCCTTAGACCCGTACATAAGTGTGTAGGGTGTACATTAAGTGAGAGTCCTAAATGTTGTTCGGTAGGTTCACAAGGCTTCCAACAGCTTGTTATGCCAATATCTTTTATTTTCATCCAATGTTTTCTTCAAAATTTGTACTAGTGTCTTGTTGAAAGCCTCAGCTACGTCATTTTTTTTTTAAGATAGTAGATCACAGAGTATCTTCAGTCTATTCCATGCCGCTTGACAAAATTGTTAATTTCTGTGCTCTTGAAGGGCGTCCCATTGTCCTTTAGAGGACTTGGTAGACGACTTGGCTTTTGTAAAATTGAAGGACGTGCTATATTATAACCTCTCATAATGACATTGCCTCTACCTATTTGGAAAAGTAATCTGTAGTGGTAATTATAAATCTGTGTCCTTTAGAGGATGGAGGGTCTATCAGACCTATTATGTCTGTGCCCCAACACTTGCAGGGCTAGTGAGCGCCACACAATCTAACATGTACTTCTTTGACAACATTTTGTGCTTCTGCTTTTTTTAAACATCGTAGCCACATCTGATCAAATGATCTTTTATAGAGGACATCACCTACTAAAGTGTACGACATAGCCTTTCTTATGATGTGCTGCACTGCTGACTTGTCTTCTAGCTGCCTTCCAGTTTTCAAGTATTCCATCAATGGCTTGCGCCAATCTTTGTTAATATCATCAACCTCATTCATCGTTTCTTCTTCTTTTCTGAGCTTGTGTAGATTTTTGAGGTCGATTCAAAATAAAACCCGTCTTCCTCATACCGTAATGTCAATGGACCCTACGGGGGAGACGCCAATTCTTTTGCAAGTCTTGCTAAAGCATCGGCATGAGCGTTATTTCCTTAAGGAATCTGGTAGAAAGTTACATTAGGAATCTGCTGTAACAGACCCATCATGTACCGATGATATTCTGCTAACCTTGGTTTCAAATTCTTGTACTGTCTGTAGACTTATTGAATGATGAGTTGTGAGTCATCATAGATGGTAATATCTATTATATCCATCTAGAGTGCTAATTCTAACCTAGTAATTAAGGCTTCATATTCTACTTTGTTGTTGGTACATGGCTCTGTTAGGTGATAGGAGAATCTTAGGATGCCCTTATTTGGCCTGATGAAGATCAAACCAATTCCTGCTTTGACTGGCATAAATGTTCCTAATCTTTTGTCTTTTTTGGCTAATGAAGTTCCATTGAAATACATCTCTCAGCATTGTGTATTGGAGAAATACAACTGTAATACTTGTTCATCTAGTAGTTCATCATTAAGAGGGGACCCAGCTGGAAGTGGGTGTGCAACGAGAAAATCTACTAAAATCCGTCCCTTGATAGCACAGAGAGGAACAAAAGCTACATCAAATTGCAACAAAATCATCAACCATATTGCTAGATGTCCAAAGAGTGTTGGTCGGGTTATCAAATATTGCAACGGATTAACTTTTGAAATTAGAGTTATCTTATGAGAAAGCATGTAATGCCTGACCTTCTGGGAGGCAAAAATCAAAGCTAGATAATGCTTCTCAATCGGTGGATACCTTATCTCCATCGGTATTAGACGATGACTCAAGTAGTAGTGTGCGTTTTATTTATCCTCATCATTTACTTGGGCTAATAGGGCTCCAAAAGAGTCTTCCATGGTCACAGTCTAAAGTATTAAAGGTTTTCTTGGGAAAGGGGCTGCTAAAATATGAGGTGTCATTAAGTATTATTTAACGTCCTCAAAAGCTCATTGGCATTTCTCTTCCCAAATGAATTTGATATCCTTCTTAAATTATGCCGAGAACGGCGGACACCTACCTAAGAGATTAGAAATAAAGCGTCTCACATATGCCACTTTCCTTGGAAGGAACATAGTTTTTTTAAAGTCCTGGGAGGAGGCATTTCCAAGATAGCTTTAATCCTACGTGGGTAGATCTCGATTCCCCGATGACAAACAATAAATCCTAAAAATTTCCCATAGGTGATGCTGGAGGCGCACTTTAAGAGATTCATCTTAGGATCATATTGTCGCAATCATTCATACATGATCCTCAAATAATATAAATAGTCTATTTTTTGTTTACTTTTGATGAACAAATCGTCCACATAACATTCCATTTAGTTGTGAACGATATCATAAAAAATCTTTATCATACCTTGTTGGTATGTCACTCCAGCATTCTTCAACCCAAACGGCATCACTATGTAGCAGAAAATCTCGATAACTGTTACGAAGGCTGTAAGTGCTGCATCTTTTGGAGCCATCTTGATTTGATTGTACCAGGATGATTCATCCATAAAGGAAAAAATCTCATGTGTTGAAGTGTATCCACCATCATTTTTTCCATTGACAATGGAAATTCATCCTTTGGACCTGCTTTTTGTAAATCCTTGAACTCAACACATCAACGGATCTGTCCATTTGTTTTCTTAACTGGCACAACGTTGGGTAACATGTGGGGTACCGCTCTTCTCCCACAAAGTTATTATTTATTAACTTCGTCACCCCAGTAATGACTTGTTGCTCTATTTTGAGGCGCATTCTTGTTGGAGCTCGTTTTATTGAGGCTATATCTTTGTCCACCCTAAGTTTAAGCACTGCAACTTCTGCTGACAGTCCTAGCATTTCATCATAACTCCATGCAAAGCAATCTTTGAATTATGTTAACAATCTAATCAACTCTAAAGATTCTTCTTCATTGAGTAGAGAACTTATAAATATAGGCCAGGGCTGCTCTTTTGTCCTGAGGTTAATTTTCTTCAATTCATCAACAATTTACTTGATTTGTTCCTCAAATTCTGATGGGACATTTTCTTTTAGCTGATCCGTAGAGTAATCCTCGACATTGAGGTAATCCTCTTTCGATTAAATAGTAACACATGCAAGATTCTGAATCATCTATTGGTCCAACTATACCAAATTCGAGACCCTCTTTTGAGTTGGGAGTTTGACTTTTAACATCCCATAATTTTTCAAAAAGTTGTAATTTTTCTATTGACATTTGTTTTGGGAAATGTCCCTGTTGAATTAACTTTTGTACACAAGGCAAAAAGTAACCAAAAGGTAATTCCATAATTCATTAGGACTCTCATCCAAGTTTACATAATTTTTAAGATTAGTAGAAGTAGAAGCACAATAAAATTTGATCAGCTTTGAACCAGTGCTACAGATTGCCTGGATTGCATATCTTCCCCATGGGCTAATAGGAATGTTGGGAGCTTGGCTCGCGATTGAAAGCATTGGAAAAAAGGGATGTATTCAGTGCGGGTGGTTCGAGATCCTTACATACGGATATACGAGTAGGGTTCATAGCTCTTGGTTGGCTGGTTGACACAAAGGGATACGGTTTTTGGGATCCCTTTGACCACCAAACTCTCGACCTTGTGAGGGCGAATTGGAGAAAAGGTCATGGCAATCATGATGCACGGAAACTTGGGATTAAATTAATAATAATAATGCAAGGTAACTTAAATAATAATTTAACTTTAATGAAAATAATTTATCTTTAAAACCTCTTTTAAACTCCCAATTCCCTTTTACTTGTAACACAAGTATACATATCATTCAAGTAATATACGGCTCAAATGGAGCCCTAGACATCGATCCCATAGTGAAGCTGGGAGGATATATAAGCTAGCTATTAATATTGTATTCTAAAAATTAAAGTAAAAATAAAGCCAAAGTAAAGTAGAAAGTTTGAAGTTAAACTACTCTAGTGAAATGCTACTAAATATGCAAATGTACAACCAGAACAGTTAAGTTAAACTAGATGCTAAACTTTCAAAATTAAAATTGTTGAAATAAAACAAAGGTTTTTGTTGAAGAAAAGTTCAAGTATGAGAAAACACCCTTCCCCTTTACAATGAAAATATGGCTTTTGAAGGAATTAAATTCATTTGAAAAATATGTTTAAAAATTATTTTGTGCCAAATAGGAGCAATCCTATCCTCTACTCTCTTACGAGCGCTATAAAGAACTTTGACTAATCCAGAGTTTGGTCTCTAATTCCATGGTTATGCTGGAAGAAGATTGACTGTCACTCCAAAGCTCTCACTACTCCCTCACCTGAGGGCTAACATGCTNTTGAAGAAAAGTTCAAGTATGAGAAAACACCCTTCCCCTTTACAATGAAAATATGGCTTGTGAAGAAATTGACATCATTTGAAAACTATATTTAAAAACTGTTTTGTACCAAATAGGAGCAATCCTATTCTCTACCCTTTTCTGAGCGTTATAAAGAACATTGACTAATCCAAAGTTTGGTCCCTAATTCTGTGGTTAGGCTGGGAGGATACCGGCGGTCACTACAGACCTCCCACTACCCCCTCACCTTAGGGCTAACACTCTCAAATTATTTTCCAATCAACCGAACTAAATTTGGGATTCTAATCTGTCACTTTAAAATCATCCAATTCTACATCCAATAAAGTATATTTCCCTTTTTAATTGCACCCAATCCGATGGATGACATACTCTCTCATGAAATCAAATGTGATTCTCCCTTTTTTGTAGAAATCATATCCCCTTTTTAGAACATATGTTTCTCAACACATTTTAAAAATTTATTTGTCTAGATTGAAAAATAAATCAATATTGGAGTTCTAATCATCACAAATTATTAACATTTGAAACTGTAGAAAAAAAAATCAATTCTTCACAAAACCATTTCTTCAAAGTAAGGAAAATGATAAAGAAGACTAATCATAATTCGTCAGAATGATAAGATAAAACACGAACTTCATATATAAAAATAAGTTTACAAACAAAAGAAATGAAAAATACAACTTATCTCACAATCCTTTCCAAGAAAATCCCTAGAAGTTCTCTCCAAGCCTTTCTCTCTTTACAAGCACTCTCAATTCTGTCTTAGAAGTGTAATGAAGAAGAAATCTTTCACATTCGCTCTGCTCTTACAACCCTAGAAGACAATCTCTAAACCCTTGACTTTCTCTCTCTATCTCTCCCTCTTGGTTCTCACGCTACCTATCTTTTTTCACTCCCCCTTGAAGTTCTTCTCCAACTTGATTTTATTTTGGGTTGCCTGCTCTGAAAAGAATTTCAATTTCCCTTCAAAATTCAAAAGTTAAATCTTTGAATTCAAAAGATGTGCCCCTTTGATTAAAGAATCAAATCCCTTCAAATTAGAACCTTTCAAAGTGTATAGATGCATTGAATCACTCCATGGGGTATTTAGAACAAGTGTTCCTTTGAAAATTCAAGCAAAATTCATCTTGATCCGCCTTAACTTGAAAAAGTTACATCTGGCCCATCATGCGCCAACACTCTGGATTTTGGCGCATCATGCGTCAAACAGCAAATTTGGTTGTTTTTGCTCCAAATTTTGCTCCTTTTGTCATTTTTACTCAAAATGCCTAAAAATTGTATACCTGAAACAAAAACACAAAAATACTTTTCTTTAAAGTGCAGTATCATTAAAAATAGGCCTAAAAGGGGTACTTAAAATAGTATTTTATTTTTGTGTATCAAAATCCCCCAAACTTAAATTTTAATTCTTCTCAAGTAACACTTTTATTACATAAAAGCATATGACTTTAGGAGAGAGATTAACTTATTACTTCTTTACTTTTATTCAATAAATAGAATAGCAAAAATTATGAAAAACCTTTAATGACTTAGGTTCAAACTCCAAGTCTAGGAATATCTAGTAATCAAATTTAGGATTTATAAATCTCTATTCATTTCAAGAAGAATTGCAATTTGTCATGCTAAGAACATTTAGAACATTCATATGAAAAAGAGCTTCATGAAAACTTTTCTAAGAGTGCTACTAATACTTCAATACAAGTATAGAAAGTGTAATATAGCTCATTCATTAAGTTGATTCAAGTGAAGACAATTCTTTATTAGGCGTCTCCTCAAGCTTCTCGTCCCCCATTTTTTCTTTTCCTTTTCTTTTTCTTTTCTTTTTATTTTAGGATCTTTTTAATCCCCCCCCCTTTTTTTCCTTATTCAGGTGAGGATTACTATATTTGGATAGTCTTTAATAGTTCTGAACTTCACTATCCTTTTCTTAAAGTTAAATTTATACACCCATCCTTACTTAATAAAGTCATACTAGTTTATGATTTTTCATAAAGCCTCATTCCTTTCTTCTTACATGAAACTCTAATTTCTTAACACTTCAAAAATACAATTTTCCTTTACTTAAAATAGAAAAACATAGTCTTATCTTATCATACCAAATATCTTTAACTTTAAAATTGACCTTTATTATTAAAAACTTTTTACTTAAATTTAATATAATATTTATTAACTTAAGTATAGTGATTTAAAGTTAAATCTTGATATCCCAGGCCATTTTAAATTAATTTTGAAAAAAAATATACTTACTTAAGGGCAAATAAAATTTAATTTTCTCCATTTCTAAAGAAATTTTTCTTTTCCCCCAAACTTAAGTTTTTAAATGTTTTTACAAATTTTTTAGAACAAAATTTTAGTTGGTGAAAGAAAACAGTAAATTCATACAAAAAAAACTAACCTGTAGAGGATTTCTGGACATGAAATTGGTTCTGTATACTGTAGGTACTAACTGTAAAACTACATATAGACTTTAAAGCATTAAATAAAATAAAATATATTCTAAAGAATTTGCTGGGAATTAAAATAGAAATACTAAAGCTAAAAAATAAAAACTGAAAATACTACACATTCAACAAGCTCAAATTGAAAATCCTAAAACAAAAACTAAGAAGTAAAAAGTCTACTATTACTATTACAAATTATTTGTCCACAACACAATATAAAAATCTTAAATCCAACAAGTCTCAAATAAAAGTGCAACACAGTACAAACAAATTAAACGACGCAAAATATTAAATCAAACTTAAACTAAACTTTCAGTTCTTATCTCCTTCCTCACCATCATCATCATCTTCTTCTTCTTCTTCTTTTCTTGCCTCTTCATCTTCATCACAAATTTGAGCATAGGGAACAAAGCTAAGGAAAGCAGGAAATTTCACATTAGGTTCACCCATGAAGTGTCTAACCATAGCATTTTGAAAATCTATATCATGTTGAACTCTCCTCTGCTGATATTCATAATTATATGTATTCATTGCTTCTATCTCCCACAACTGAGTCTGTATATTAATGATGTCATATTTTTTAATCATGAACTGGTCCATAATACCTTCCAAAAATGCAAAATTAGAAGTAGATGCTTCTGCAGCAGATGTAGAGGGTCTATCCCCTTTTCCACTTCCAGACTCAACAAATGATTGTACTCCTTGATTCATGTGCCTCCCAATTAGATTCTAAGGATGTAATCTCTCTTCATTTCTATGAGATTCAACTCCTGATGGATCACATAAAGTGAAAATCAAAGTAGGATATCCCAAGCCTCCAACAGTAGCACTATGATACAACAAAAATAGATGTTTTGTTAGATCCATATTTTATACTCATTTTTTTTGACATTGCACTTTAATGGAAACAATTTTTATGTTTTCTTATAGGTTGTTTATTTTTAGGACATGAAGCAAAAAGGAAGCAAAAAGAATGAATTTAGTGTCAAATAGGCATTTTTAAAGAAATGCTCAGCGCCGACAGTGCCAAGAGCAGCGCCGATGGTGCAGACTAACAGAATACATGGTGAATTTTACTTAGCACGAACAACGCTAGAAACAGTGTTGACGGTGCCATTTGAAACAGAGCAGCAAATTAAATTGCGGAACACTGGCACCGATGATGCCAAAATGGGCACCGACGGTGCCATTGTCGGTTCAACCCCTTTTTCTAGAAGATTTAACAAATTTGGATGCTTTTTGAAGAGTTTTTGAGGCACTTATTGGAAAACTAACTTTAGGCTTTATTTGGGGCCAAAATTGATCAGAAAGGTGACTCTTCCCGACATCTCATCACCCCAATTCAACATTATACACATCACACATTCTTCCATTTTTCATTCCACAACCATTTAGAGTCCATTGTTCTTATAATTTAGAGTTTTGTGGTGAGATTAAGTGTGAATTCTTCTCTAAGAGTGTTAGAGAAGAAAAAAGTGAGAGATTTCTTCTTCTAACATTTCCTAGAGAGGCTATAAGGGATTTTCTTTGAGAAGGAGTTTTAGATAAGTGTTATTTATTTATTAGTGTTGTCAGAACTTTACTTTATATATGAAATTTGTGTTTTGTTGTATCTTTCTCACGAAGTCTGAGTAGTTTCCTTTATTTTTCTCCACTTTCTTTTATATATGAAATTTGTGTTTTTTTGTATCTTTATCATGAAGTCTGAGTAGTTTACTTTATCTTTCTCCCTACTCTAATGGTGAAATGAAGAGATAATATGGATGTGCCAATATTAAAATATAAAATAAATTGTGATGAATTTTCAACTCCGAACTTAATTTAATTTCTGATCTAACCAATTGAATTATTAAAATATGTTGCAAAACACATGACCCAGGCAAATGGAGTATGAGTTTTACAACAGAGAGGATCACATTTGATTCCATGAAGAGAATTTAGTTCATGAAATTAAATGCAAATAATAAGGAAATATACATTGTTGGGTGTAGAATTAGAGAATTTTTAGGGTGATAGACTAAAACCCTCAATTTTGTCTTACTGTTTAAAAACTAAAGCGAGAGTAAGGCTTTAGGTGAAGGGAAATGGGAGCTCTAGAGTGGGAGCCAGTATCCTCCTAGCCTAGCCACAGATTTAGGGACTAAACATGAGATTAGCCAATGATTTTCTATAACACTATATCAGGGTAGAGAACTAAAACTGCTCCTTTTTAGCACAATACATATTTCAACTATTTATCTCATCTTATTTTACCAAAACCTCACTGTAGTGGGAAAGATGATTTTTCACATAAGAAATCTTTATAAATACAGTTTAATAGTTTAGCAGTTACTGTTTAAACTTTGTATTTCAGTTTTGTCATTACTTAAATAATTTAGTTCTGATAATATCTCAACATTCAAAAATATTTACAGTAATTTTGTTTTGACCTTCTGTGAATTTCCTAGTAAATTTTTCATTTCAAATTTAAACCTTCCTTGTGGGATCAATATTTGGGGCTTCAATAGAAAGTCCTTTATTACTTGATAATGATACGTATACTTGCGTAGAATCCCAACATTATTTGCTTAAATTTCTTATTAATAAAATATTGCATCAAGTTTTTCGCACCGTTGTCGGGGATGGTAAAATTTAGAGATAATTATATAAAAAATTTAAAAAAATTTAAAAATAAAAAATCCAAAAAGAAAATATATTTTTATTTAGAAGTATTTCTACGAAATTTTTCTTTACTTATTATTTTTTTTTATGAGAAATATTGGATTTGAAGGTTTAGAACCTTACTGTTCAAAATTAGAACGTACTATTAGAAAATTTTGAAAACAATAAAAAGAAATTAAAATTTTAAACGAAATGGATAACTTAAATAATTAAATAAACAAAAATTGTCAAACACATTTAAAAGATTATGCTAATCCAATAGCAGATGAACTTCACTTAACTATCAAAAATCCTGATGTTGCTGCTAATTCATTTGAGCTTAAACCTGCTATTATTCAAATGATACAAAATAATCAGTTTGGAGGAACACATACTAAAGACCCAAACTTACATCTTGCTAGTTTTCTTGAAATTTATGCTACTTTTAAGTATGACAGAGTGTCTAATGATGGTGTTAAGCTTAGATATTTTCATTTTTCATTAAAGGATAAAGCCAAAGCTTGTTTAAATTCATTAGCACCCAGATCTATCAGAACTTGGGGAGAACTATCACAAAAATTCTTAGCTATATATTTTCCACCCTAAAAAACTGCTAAGCTTAAAAATGATACTAAATCTTTTTGTTAGTTTGAAGGGGAATAAATATATGAAGCTTGGGAAGGATTTAAAGAACTTCATAGAAAATGTCCACACCATACTCTACCAGATTGGTTAATAATTCAAACATTTTGTAATAGATTAGTAGGATCACTTAGATCTGTTATAAATGCTACTATAGGTGGATCAATAATTTCAAAACCTTTTGATGAATCATATTCTTTAATTGAAGAAATGACTACTAATAATTTTTAATGGCCCTCTGAAAGGGTAAATCCTAAGAGATTAGCTAGTATTCATGATATTGATGCGATTTCTATTTTAGCATCTTAAATTACTGCTATTTCAGAAAATATTGATCAAATAGGAGTGAACTATTCTCAAATACCCCTAATATTAAGGGAAACTTCACTAGAACACATCATTGATACTCGATCATCTTATGAAACTTTAAATGCTATAATAATCAAAATAACAATCTCTATTTTAACTTTTATAATCCTAGATGGAAAAATCACATGAGAAACTGAAGTTGATGAAGAGAAGAAAGAAAGGGAAAGTGACCAAAATGAAAATGAAAAAACACAAGGTCGTTTAGAAAAACCATTACCTCCATTTCCTCAGAGACTGAAGCAGAAGAATAAAGATAAATAATTTACAATTTTTTTGAAATCCTTAAGAAGTTAACGATAAACATTCCTTTTATTGAAGCTTTTGAGCAAATGCCAAGTTATATGAAATTTATGAAAAATATACTAAATAAGAAAAGGAGGTTTACAGATCATGAGACCGTTGCACTCAGTGAAGAGTGTAGTGATAGTATTCAGAAAAAACTTTTTGAAAAATTAAAAGATCCTGGTAGTTTTACTATACCTTGTGCTATTGGTGAAAAGTTTTTTGGAAAAGCTTTATGTGATTTAAGATCGAGTATCAATCTTATGCCTTTATCGATCTTCAAATGTTTAGATTTGGGACAGATTTCCCTTACTACTGTAACTCTCGAGTTTGTTGATCGATCAATAAATTATCTAAAAGGAGTTATAGAGGATGTATTAGTAAAAGTGGATAAATTTATTTTCTTTGTAGACTTTATAGTATTTAATATGAAGGAAGATAAAGAAATTCCCATTATTTTGGGGAGACCATTTCTTGCAACAGGGAGAGCTGTGATAGATGTGCAAAAAGGAGAATTAACAATTGAGAGTTAATGATCAAGAAGTAACATTTAATATTGCAAAAGCTATGAAATATCCAACAATATAAAAAGATAAAGAATGTTTTAGGATAGAGGTAACGGATTATCTAAGTAATGAGCAATTTAGAATGAGTGTGAAGACAAATTAAGGAAAGGAGAATTTTTTGAAAACAAGGAAAAAATAAAAGAAGAAGATTTGGATTATATTCAGTGAAAATTTGGAACCTTAGACTTTTTGAAAACGATAATAAAAATATTATTCGTTCGAGTATTAAACCACCTGAACTTGAACTGAAAATATTACCTGTCCATTTAAAATATGTGTTTTTAGGAGAGTCATCTACATTGTCTGTTATTGCATCTTCTGAATTAACAAAAATTGAAGAACAAAAATTAATAGAGTTAAAAAGATATAAAAAGGATTTTGGATTGACTTTAGCAGATCTTAAAGGAAATGGTTCTTCTATTTATATTTACAAAATTCTATTAGATGAAAAATGTGAATTTAAAGCTGATCCTCAGAGGAGATTAAACCCAATAATGAAAGCAGTTGTTGAAAAAAATTTTAGAATGGATAAAGGTTTGAATTATATATCCTATTTCAGACAGTGCTTAGGTATGTCCAATTCACTGTGTTACGAAGAAAGGAGGAGTGACCTTTGAAGAAAATGAGAAAAATGAATTAATCTCAATAAGACAAGTTAATGGTTGATGTATTTGTATTGACTATAGAAAATTATACATGGCCACTAAAAAAGATTACTTTCCTTTATCCTTTCTTAACCAAATGTTGAATAGAATGGCTAGGAACAAATATTATTACTTTTTAGATGGATATACCAGTTATCACCAAATTCTAATTGCTCTAGAGGATCAAGATAAGACAACATTTACAAGCTCATATGAAACATTTGCTTTTCGTTGAATTCCTTTCGGACTATGCAATGCACCTGCAACATTTCAAAGATGTATTATGTTAATTTTTAAAAATTTTATTGAACATGGAATGGAAGTGTTTATGGATGATTTTTTTGTATTTCGAACTTCATTTGAATTATTGTAAAATAATATAGAAAAACTTCTAAAAGTTTGTGAAAAAATCAACCTAGAACTAAATTGAGAAGAATGTTAATTTATGGTTGCAGGAGGAATTGTACTTTGGCATAAAATTTCTGAAAATGACATGGAAGTAGATCCTACAAAAGTTCAAGTTATTAAAAAATTTACCACCTGCTACTAATGTTAAGGGAGCAAGGAGCTTTCTAGGATATGTTGGTTTCTACAGACGTTACATAAAATTTTTTTCTAAAATAACTAAGCCATTATGTCAACTTTTAGAAAAAGAATACAAATTTGATTTTAATGAGGAATGCATAAAAGCATTTGAATTATTGAAAAAAAAAATTAATCACTGCACCTATAATAGTTCCACTTAATTGGGAGAAACCATTTAAAATAATGTGTGATAATAGTGATTATGCTATTGGGGATGTCTTAGGATAAATGCACAACAAAGTTTTTAAAAAAATATATTATGCTAGTAAAACTCTAAATGATACTCAAATTAATTAAACTACTACTGAAAGAGAGTTACTCTTTATTGTTTATGCCTTTGATAAATTTAGACCTTACTTAGTTGGAACTAAATGCATAGAGCATACAAATCATTCTGTTATTAAATACTTGATGCAAAAGAAAGATGCTAAACCAAGATTAATTAAATGGATACGTCTATTGCAAGAGTTTAATTTTACCATAGTTGATAGAAAGGGAAATGATGATCAAATAGCTGATCATTTGTCTAGGCTAGAAAGAGAAATACTAACTAATTTTGCAAATGAAATTTTAAAAAATCTCCCTGATGAAAAAATATATAGTAGTGATGAAATGAATGTACCGTGGTATGCTGATATAGAAAATTATTTTGTAAGTAATATTCTACCACCTGATATTAAAAATCTATAATTAAAGAAATTTATATATGATTCAACATTCTATTTTTGGGATGACCCATATTTATATAAACAATGTAAAGATCTAATTATTAGAAGGTGTGTGCCTTATGAGAAAACTCATCAGATATTTGAAAGAAGCCATGATTATGAATTTGGAGGACATTTTGGAACAAATAGAACTGCACATAAGATTTTGCAAGCTGGATTTTGGCGGCCTACTTTTTTTAGAGATGTTAATGAATATATTAAAACATGCGATCGTTGTCAACAAGTAAGAAATATTTCTAGAAGAAATGAAATGCCTCTAAATTACACATTAGAAGTTGAAGTTTTTGATGTGTGGGGATTAGATTTTATGAGACCATTTATGTCATCATTTGGAAATTTATATATATTACGTGTTGTTGATTATATGTCCAAATGGATTGAACCTATTTTTGTACCTAGATGTGATGCTCGAAGTGTTTCTAAATTTTTAATTTAAAATATTTTTATAAGATATGGAATGTCGAGAGTAATTATTAAGGATGGAGGATCTTATTTTAGGAATAAGAGAATTGAAAAATTAATTAAGAAATATGATATTATGCATAGATTCTCTACTGTTTATCATCCTAAGACTAGCGGTCTAGCAGAGATATCAAATCATGATATAAAATGAATCTTAGAGAAAGCTATAAATCCTTATAAATTAGATTAATCTTCTAGATTACATACTGCATTATGAGCATAAAGAACTGCTTATAAGACTCCAGTAGGAATGTCCCCATATAAACTTATTTTTGGAAAAAAATGTCACTTACTAGTAGAATTAGAACATAAAGAATTTTGAGCTATTAAAGAATTTAATTTTAATTTAAGGATGCTGGTGAGAAAAGATTATTGCAACTCAATGAACTTGAGGAGATTAGAAATGAAGCATATGATAATGCAAAAGTCTATAACAAGAAAACGAAAACTATAGCATGATCGAAAGATTATTCAGAAGAAATTTGAACCTGGACAAGAAGTTCTATTATATAATACAAGATTGAGGCTGTTTCTAGGAAAACTGAAATCCAGATGGTTAAGATTATTCAAAAGAAGTTTGAACCTGGACAAGAAGTTTTATTATATAATACAAGATTGAGACTATTTCCAGGAAAATTGAAATCTAGATGGTTAAGATCATTTAAAGTTATTAAATTCTATCATTATGGAACTGTTATTATTAAGGATCCTAACACTAGCATGATATTTAAAGTTAATGGACATCGATTAGAACATTATTATGAAGGGCACATACCACAATTTAAAGAAGTTTTAATGTTAAGTCAACCCAACTAATCAAATAAGATGTCGAGCTGATGCGTTAAACCAAGCGCTTTGTGGGAGGTAACCCATATATATATATATATATATATCTATGTATTACTATTTTGTTTGATTGGTGTTTATATATTAGTAGATAATAATCCTACACAATTTTATATATTATAAATTAAGACAAATATTGGTATTAGAGGGCAATTTGGAATCGAATTGATCGAAAACNTATATCTTTGTATTTCTATTTTGTTTGATAAGTGTTTATATATTAGTAGATAATAATCCTACAAAATTTTATATATTATAAATTAAGACAAATATTGGTATTAGAGGAAAAATTGGAGTCGAATTGAAAGAAAACATGAAAAGGCTCAAATTTGTCCATGACGTCGACAATGCTAGCATGGGCGCTGTCGTGCTTGCAGATAGACCATAGCGCCGATAGCGCCATTGGGAGCGCCGATGGCACCGATAATATTTTGACAGATTATGATGAATATTGGCAGACTTTAGCAGAATTTTAAAAGTCCTAAAATTTGCCTTGGACGACCATAAACTTCCTATTTTTGAATTTCATGGCCTCCAATTCCAGAAATAATTCCCGGTATGGAGTTTTCAATAAATGATGTTTTATCAGTTTTGACGCGCAAAGATTATATGACAAAATCATTACAAAGAAGAGGCTTATCGAGGTAAGAGGATTTGTTAATCATGGATTGATTAATCCAAGTTCTCTGATTGATAAAATCATTGTACAAAGACAATGAGAAGTTCTTTCTGATTGATAAAATCATTGTACAAAGACGATGAGAAGTTTTGTGCTACACCACCGCTCCAGTTGTTGTACCAGTAGTGAAGGAATTCTATGTCAATTTACGTGAAATTACCCAAGGAGTTGTCTTCGTATGAGGTAAGGCTGTACTTCTTACTCCTTCGTGAATCAATGAGTTGTATATGATAGAAAGCATTCCAATCTGTCATTATACAAATTTTATCCCTACCAGAGATTGATGCAAGATGTCTATAATTTTTTTTACGGATCAAAATGATATTTGGAAAATGAGAGATGAAGGGTATGTTAGTTTCTCTGTTTCATTATTTAATCCAATATTGAAGCTGTGGCATTTCTTCATTTTTGCAAAATTACTCCATACAATGAATATTAGTAGAGTCACCAAAGAAAGTGTTATTTTGAACTATTGCATTGAAATGGAAAAACACATTGATGTAGGATCAATCATTTTTAATTTTGTTATGGGTATTATTATGAATGGGCCAATTTATGGACTTGGGCATCCTTCCACAATGTTTCTACTTTGCAGTCAATCTCAAGTTCCATATGTAAGTTGCAAAAAAGTTTTATTATGTTAGGAGCCTATGCTTCTTATTGATGATAATTATATTGAGAATGGGAATGAAGCATTAGATGTTATCTTAGATCATTCATCACATACTTCAACTCCATTGATGCCACCAATAGTTGGAAGTTCACATGCTGTTGAAAAGAATTTGAAGAAAATTGAAAGAGAACTTTAGAGTATTACAAATGCAATAGGAGATCTTAAGTACCTTTCAATCACCTAGATTGTAGGAAGAAAGAGAATTTTGATCATTCTGGAACATTTGAATTGGGATTAGTGTGGATGTTTAAAGTAAAAGGATGGATCAAAGAAAATTCGACTGATCAATTCTCGTACCGACCCTTCTACAATCTGTACATTCATTACCAGTCTATAGAAGATATTAGAGGAGGAGAAAGCACTAAAGATGAAGCAAAATAATTGAAGAATTTGGACTCTCTACCACTTTAAAATACTTCTGTACTTAATGTGATTGTGTGGATTTAATTTAGCTTGCTTTGCTTTAGAATTCTTTACTTTGATTGTGTGTATAGTTTTGTGTCAGTGTTTAGTGTTGCGGCTTGATTTTGACTCTAATTTATAATTTAGTTTGTTTAATATGTGCAAAAGTGAGATTAAAAAAATGTATTTGTAAAAGTGTATTTATGTATATAAAAGTTAGTTTGTTGTTGTTTGTGAAAATGGTTATTTGTGATAATATTTGTTTATGAGTTATTGTTAGATAAAAATTGTGTTAAAAAGAAATACTAAATAGACTTTAGAGAAAATTGAAAGGAAATTGTAAATTAAAAAAATTGAAAAATAGAATTTTTAGGTCTGCTGACCCCGACAGCGCCCTCGACCCACGAATAGCCTTTAACCCAATAAATTCACGATTTTCACCATAAACCACCATTTTTACTCTTGAGTCACCTTCAACCTCTAGTTTTCTCACCTAGGGCTCGTATTTTCTTGGGGTTAAGGTGATTTTAAGGCAAAGGAACATCAGATTTCATCTTCTTTAGGTAAGAGCACACTTTGAACTAAATTTTTTTGATTTTCACCAAGGATTTATCTCACATTGCCGAGATCCAAAAATTTTGGAATTTTTTGAGAGATTTTGAGAAAACTTTTTGGTGAAGAAATCTTACTTAGTAGATTTAAGTTTAAAGCATTTTACATTGTGATTTTCAAAATTTTTGGAATTTATTCAGATTTTTATTGAATTTTCTTAGATTTCCCATGACAACAAGAACGAGTAAACAAAAAAAGAAAAGTAAACTATGATGAACAAAAATTTGTTAGCTTCAGGGCTAGTGCTCGATTCAATAGTCTACTTAAGCATAAGAAAGTAATTCTGGATCGTAGTTTTAAAAATCCGAGAGGAGAAGTTGAGCAATTAATCAATCCTCGGTAGTGAAAAAAATTCTATTATTTTATTGCTGATGTTATTATTGGTGTAGTGATGGAATTCTATGCCAACTTTATGGAGGCTTCTGATGATGTTGTTTTTGTTCGTGGAAATATGGTGGTATTTTCTCTAAAAAAGAATTAATGAGTTTTATCAGTTGGAAGATGTTTATAATTGCTGATATAAATCATTTTCTGCTACGACTGAGGCCTTAGATGAGGTTATTTCTTTTCTTACTGATGGAAGAGGGACCTAGAAAGTCAAAAATGGCGTTAAGGTAAACTTTCCTCTTTCTATGCTTAATGTAGTATCTAAGGCATGACACTACTTTATTTTTAGAAAAATGATTCTGACAAATCATCATAGTGTGGTGACCAAGGATAAAGCCATCTTGAATTTCTGTATTCAGTAGGTGATGGGGATAAATATAAGCTCTATTATTTATATGAACACTTGATCCATTGCTTTGGGAGAGACCACTGATGGTTTGGCACACCCTGCACTTATTTTCACACTTTGTGAATAAGAAGGAGTTGATTTTAGACCTGAGGAACAGAGGATTGAGCCTCTACAACCTCTAGGGCTTGCCAATATAAAGACATATGATTCTCAAGGACCAGAGATATTCCTTCTACTTCAAGGACCCCTACTTCTAATGACCCTACTAACCGAGAACTTTTAGACGAGATGATGATCCAGCATTGAGATAACTTAAGAATAGATCATAGATTGCAAAACATGGATATCAGAAATGCTCACACTGATGGTTTGATATGAAAAAAGTTTGAATATGATGTTGCTTATGATAATGCATTGGTGAAATACATGAAGGGTGATCATTCCGTTCAGTTTCCTACTCACCCTAATTTTACTCCATATCAGCGGCAAAATTTGCATGTGGAAGAAGAAGATGATGATGATAATGATTGGTGATGTTTCTTTTAGTGTATGTTGGATTGTACTTTGTAATTGTGTTGTTTGTTTTTATTATATTATTGAGATTGTTTGTTATATTATGAACTCTATTTTATTGTTATGTTGTGAAACTGTAGTTTGTAAAACTATTTTCATTACTGGAATTCAGTTTTATTCAGTTGTTAGTTTTAGTATTTTGTTAAATGTATTGTAATTAACTCTTTCTCAGCAAATTTTATATGTATTACATGCAATTTAATGTTTTAAGTCTTGTAGCTTCTTATATTAGCATCTGTAGTATTTCAAAATTAAAGTTTCAAAATCAGACCTTCAACAACTCTGTCTTTTCTTTATGTATTTAATATTTTCTTTCACCCTTTATTTTTCAGTTATTCATGCTAAATCTTTTAAAAATTTAAGTTTGGTGGGGAAAGAAAAATTCCTTTTTAAAGAAAGAAACTTAATTTTATTTGTCCTCACTTCACTATATCTTAAAAAATTTTAAATTTAACATGACCTTTGGTATTAGGGGTTAATTTTAGATAACTATATTCATGTTTCTAAATATATAGTAAAGTTAAGTAAAAATTTTCAATAATAATGGTTAATTTTAGAGATTAAGATATTTGGTATAAAAGAAAAAGACTAATTTTAAGTAAAGAAATTTTTATTTTTTAAATATTAAGAAACTTAACGGTTCATGTAAGAAGAAATGAATTAAACTTTATGAAATATTTAAGCTAATATAAATTTGTTAAGTGAAGAAATGTGAAAAGTATTTCATTTTAAGAAGAGGATAGTTAAGTTCAGATTCATTAAAAGTTATCCAGTTATATTAATTCTCACATAAAAAAAGAAAAGAAAAGAAAAGAAAAGAATTGAAAACCAAAAGAAAAGAAAAGATGTGAGGAGAAACTTGAGGAGATGCCTAATTAAAAATTGGTTTCACTTGAATCAATTTAATAAAAAATGCTTTGCTAAAATTTTCAACTCCAAACTTAATTTAATTTTTGATCTGGCTAATTGAATTGTTAAAATATGTTGTGAAACATATCATTCAGGGAATGGAGTGAGAGTTCTACAACAGAATGAGGATCACATTTGATTCCAAGAAGGAGAATTTTGTTCATGGAATTAAGTGCACATAAATAGGGAAATATACTTTGTTGGATGTAGAATTGGAGAATCTTTAGGTTGACAGACTCAAATCCCCAATTTGGTCGTAGTGTTTAAAAATTCAAGCGAGAGTTAGCCTTTAGGTGAAGGGAAGTGGGAGCTCTGGAGTGGGAGCTAGTCTCCTCCTAGGTTAGTTAGGGATTTAGGAACTAAACCTGAGATTAGCCAATGATTTTCTATAACATTGTATCAAGGTAGAGATTTAAAACTTCTTCTATTTGGCACAATAAATATTTGAACCATTTATCTCATGTCATTTTACCAAAACCTCATTGTAGTGGGAAAGATGCTTTTTCACATATGAAATCTTCATCACATAAACTAATAGTTTAGTAGTTACTGTTTTAAACTTTGTATTTCAGTTTTGGCATTAGTTAAATAATTTAGTTCTGATAATATCTCAACATTCAAAATTAGGAACAGTAATTTCATTTTGACCATTTGTGAATTTCCTAATAAATTTATCATATCAAATTTAAACCTTCCCATGGGATCGATATTTGGGGATTAAATAGAAAGTCCTTTGTTACTTGATAACGATACGTATACTTGCATAGAATCTCAACATTATTTGCTTAAATTTCTTATTAATAAAATATTACAACAAACTTTTGGCACCGTTGCATAGCGGAGTCAACTTTATAATTTTTACATAACTATGTTCTCGGGATCACACTACTAGCAATACTCCGAGCATGATGAACTATAAGCGCACCATCATCTATTGTCTTAATTTTTTGAATGCAATAGTTCAACATAACTCGTTCCTTTGTAACATCAGTTAGATGGTTTAGAGGTAAAATTATGGCAGAGATGAAGTGATGCCATACTTTGGACTGAATCGTCAACATGGAAGAGGGAATTTAACTATTTGGTTATTCCTTATCTTCCACTCCCCTCTTCCATCAGTGAGAAAGGCAATGACTTCTTCTAGTGATGAATCAGTGATAATCAAAGCAACAAATTCATCATGGAAGACATTTATCAGCTCATATAATGCATTAATCCTTTCAAAGGTAAACTTAACTTGCGTACCTCTCACCATAATATGATCTTCTATAGTGAACCTTAGGTTGGCATAGAACTCCCGAACCATCTGGATGATTGCTACAGAAGTGAAGTAGTAGAATCACTCAAAATTTTTGACGAGAATCAACCTTTCAACCTTGCCTCCCGAGTTCGCAAACACCCTTTCTTGGATCAATCTTCGAGTCTCAATTTGTGTATTGTAATAGTGTTGGGCCTTGAAATTAACATACTTTTGAGCATCAAATTAGTCCAACATTCTTCCTCTTTTTGTGCAGGGAGCCATTGAAGATTCTATGAAAATCCAAGTAAATTACAAATAAATTACTCAATCATAAATCTAACTTTCTAAGCAAGATTATTTGATAACAAACATTTCACCATGAGTTTTCTTTAAGCATTTTCATCAAAAATCCCATTTTTCAGATCTCGCAAATTCCATGGTAAAAATAAAAAGTTTTTAAGTTAAAGTAAAGGTCTTACCATGAGAAGATGAAATCTTTGATTTCTTGCCTCCAAATCCTTCTCCTTAGCCTGCAATGTGATGCCCTAGACTAAAGGTTGGAGGTGGAAGACTACCAAGAGGCAAAAGTGGAGGTTTTTGTCCAATTTTACTAGTTTTTTAGCCAATCTAGCGTGTTTGGACCTTTGGTGCATCATGCACCAAGGCTCTGTAAGTTGGCGCACCAAGCGCCAATCTGGCACATCATGCGCCAGAGCATATTTTTTTCAGATCACGGTTTCTATGGAAATCTTCTACGTACCACTTTACGTAAACCACTATTTGACTCAAATAAACCTTTCTAAGCACAATTAAACATCAAAATAACACCAAATTTTCACAAACAACACAAAACTCATATTTATATACGAAATATGTGTTATTACAAACTAACATTATTCAAGCCAACACATAACAAATTTAGTGTTCTAAAGCAAACTAATGTCTTAAATCTAAAATCTAAACATCAAACTTCACAGAAATAACATAGATAGTGAAACACTATAAAGTAAAGGTGATCTAACATAACAAACTAAAAGAAACAATACTATACAAAACATTTCGTGCTTAACTCAACTTTAAACTTCTTCTTCACTCTCGTCCTCCTGCATATTTCCCATAGGCTGGTAGTGCACATATAGATTGTAGAAGGGCCTAAATGGAAATTCTTCATTTGAACTTTCCTCCTCAAGCCACACATGCTTCATGAACATACGTAGTAGACCATCTTCAATACGACTTGTATGTTCAAAATGTTCCTTAAGTCTCCAATCCAAGTGATCCAGCATTTCATAAATATTCTCAATTGTTTGCATAAGATTATGCACCTCTTTCTCTATCTTCTTAATTCTCTTCGAAAGTGCGCTTGAGTTATAGTAGGGCTGATTAGGAGATGAATTATGGGATCCTTGATCCATTAGTACGTTCATATCATTTCATCTCTCAATCCAATGCAACTGCGGTAGACTTCATGATCCATTGGCTTCCAAGGCAGTAGTACTTTCTCTAAACTTTCATAAGGTACTTGCAAATGACTGTAGAGTTGGAAAATAGTAGAAGGATTTTCCAATCCAGTTGTAGATCCATTCATGATCAAACCAAAAACTAATTTTACAAATATGACTCCAATATCAACAGGTTTTCCAGTTTGATACAGTAGTTCAGGATAGCAGTCTCCTTAGTGACCTTACTAATTTTCATAATAGACAGTAATTTTGAGGAATGAAGAAATGGCATGCTTTTAAAGTATAATTTAACAATGATGCAAAAAAAAATCACATTCTCATCAACTCGGGCATCGCAATTAGCATCTTCATCTGTATGGTAATGGTAGAGTTCATCCATGTTGTCTCTTGTAAGGGTAAAATTTGCATAGTGGTAGACAGGCACATTCTCAATCACAAACATTTTGTTGATTCTCAAAGGAGTGAACTTCACAAACTTGCCTCATATGTAGATCATTCCTTGGTTGTTCCCAAGAAGATTTGAATAAAATTCTTTCACCACAGGGACGACTACAGTGGCAGTAGTGTAGCAAAGCACTTCCCAATGCCTTTGCGCAATAACTTCTTCAACTCAAGTATTCGGCGTGTTGAATCCTTGATTCACAAAAACCCTCTCTTCTATAAACCTTTTCTTTATTATAACTCGATCATGTAACTTCTGTGCGTCAAAAATGATAAACTTTCTTTGGTTGAAATTTCCAAATCTAGCTGGTTTTTTAGAGTGGGAAGCAATAAGAATTGAAAAGTGGTGACTCTTCCTTCGTTTTCCCCCCTAAACTATGACTTGAGGTTGGGTTTTATGAGTTATTAGAAAGTGTCACCGCCAAAAATTGCCAAAAACTACATTTTAAATTTCTTAAGTCATTTTCGTCTCCACGGCGATCTGGCGCATCATGTGCCGCTCTTTGGAATTCAATGCATCATGCCATAGTTCCAAAATTTTTGTGTTTTGATTTGATCAAATAAATTCTTATTCTTTCCACAACATTAAAGGATGTTTCTAAGCATTTTTTTCATATACACAGATTACATAAAGACATAAACATAAACATAAATATAAGATTTTAAACAAAAACTCAAAAATCAAAGTAAATAAAGATACATATGGGTTACCTCCCACAAATCGCTTGGTTTAATGTCGTCAGCCTGACATTCCCAGTATCATTTTAGGTGATCCAACATGATAGTCTCTTTAGCATTTGGTCTTCGACCAACAAAGTAAGGTTTCAATCTGTGCCCATTAACTTTAAATTTTCTTCCGGTTTTGGGATCTTCGATATTGACTGCTCCATAGGGATAGACTTTTATAAATATGAATATCCCTTTCCATCTAGACTTCAATTTTTCAGGAAATAATTTCAATCTTGTATTATATAATAAAACTTCATGTCCAGTTTCAAATTCTCTTTTTACTATCATCTGATCATGCCATTCTTTCATTTTTTCCTTATAAATCATCGCATTATCGTAAGATTCATTCATAATTTCTTCAAGCTCATTCAATTGTGATAATATTTTCTCATTAGCTTCTTTTAAATTGAAATTAAATTCTTTTATTGTCAAATAAGCTTTATGTTCCAATTCAACTGACAAGTGACAAGTCTTCCCAAAAATTATTCTATATGGGGACATTCCTACATGTGTCTTATAAGCTGTCTTGCATGTTTATAATATAGTATCTAATCTAATAGACCAATCCATTTTGTTATTACTCTTAGATAATTCTTACAGTTAGATAATTCTGTTAAACCACTAGTCTGAGGATGATAAGCAGTTGCAATTTTATTTATTATATAATATTTTTCTACTAAAGTTGCAACTGTTGCATTTTTAAAATGATATCCTCCATCAGTAATGATTACTCTCCGCATTTCATATCTTGTAAGAATATTTTTAATTAAAATTTTTGAAACACTCAAAGCGTCACATCGAGGTAAAGTAATTGCTTCTATCCATTTTAAAAAGTAATCCACTGCAATCAATATATATATATATATAT
>JXCR01104995.1:103980-135929 GCA_002079205.1 Phalaenopsis hybrid cultivar | reverse complement strand
CATAAAATCTAATCCCCATTCATCAAAAATTTCAATGTCCAAATTAAAATTTAGAGGCATTTCATTTCTTCTAGAAATATTACCTACTCTTTGACACCGATCACATGTTTTTATATATATATTAACAACTCTAAATAGAGTAGGCCATTAAAATCTAGATTGTAAAATTTTTCAAGCAGTTCTATCATTCCCAAAATGTCCTCCAAATTCAGAATCATGACTTTTTTGCATAATCTCCTGAATTTCTTTATAAGGCACACATCGTCTTATAACTAAATCTTTACATTGTTCATACAAATGAGGATCATCCAAAAAAAAAAATTTTGCATCATAAGTGAATTTCTTTTTCTATTGTTTAGTCAATCCATATGGTAAAATACCACTAACAATATAATTCACAATATCAGTATACCAAGGTATTTCCCATCCTTTTACAGTATAAAGTTGTTCATCAGAAAAATTATCTTTAATCTCTATATCCAGATCAAGTATTTCTTTCTTTTCTAACCTTGATAGATGACCAGTTATTTGATTATTAGTCCCTTTCCTATCGGCTCCTACAGAATCAAACTCTTGCATCAGAAGTATCCATTTAATTAATCTTGGTTTTACATCCTTCTTTTGCATCAAAAATTTACTAACAGAATGGTCAGTATGCACAACTCATATAGTTCCAATCAAATATGATCTAAATTTATCAAAAGCATACATAATGGCTAATAACTCTCCTTCAGTAATGGTAGAGTTAATCTGAGCATCATTAAGAGTCTTACTGGCATAATATATGATCTTGAAAATCTTATCATATTTCTACCCTAAAATAACTCCAATTGTATAATCACTAGCTTCACACTTTAATTCAAAAACTTTCTCCCAGTTTGGTGAAATAATTATAGGAGCAGTGATCAATTTTTCCTTTGAAGTTTCAAAGACTTTAAGGTAATCTTGGTTAAAGTCAAACTTTGCATCTTTTTCTAGAAGTTGGCAAAATGGCATAGTAATTTTTGAAAAATCTTTGATATTAGTCTTCTTTATAATCCAACATGTCTTAAAAATCTCCTAACTCCTCTTTCAGTATTAGGTGGAGGTAGGTTCAATATAACCTGAATTTTTGCAGGATCTACTTCCATGCCATTTTCTAAAATTTTATGTCCAAGGACAATCCCTCCTGCAACCATAAAATGAAATTTCTCCAAGTTCAAAATGAGATTAGTCTTCTCACAATGTTCCAGAACTTTCTCTAATTGATTTAGACATATTTCAAATTTTCAAACACAGAAAAATTGTCCATAAAAATTTCAATCCCTTTTTCATTCAAATCACTGAAAATTTACATCATAAATCTTTGAAATGTTGCAAGTTACTAAATCCAAAAGACATTTGTTGAAAAGCAAAAGTTTCATAAGGACTAGTAAATTTTGTTTTCTCTTAATCCTCAGGGGCAATATGTATTTAGTGATAACCGGTATATCCAATTAGAATCCAAAAATATTCATGCCCAGCCAATCTATTCAACATCTAGTCAAAAAAGGTAAAGAAAAATGATCTTTCTGGGTGAAAGTATTTAATTTTCTATAATCTATGTAGGTTCATCATCCCGTGACTTGCCTTGTTTATATTAATTCATTATGCTCATTTGTCACTACGGTTACACCTCCTTTCTTCAAAAACAGTGAATTGGACTCACCCAAGCACTGTCTGAAATAGGATATATTATTCCTGCATCTAACCATTTTATGATTTCTTTCTTAACCATTTCTTTTATTATAGGATTCAATCTCCTTTGAGGATTAGTTCTTGGTTTATGTTGTGCTTCCAAAAAAAATCTATGCATACAGATTGAAGGACTGATTCCTTTAATATTATCTAATGTTTATCCAAAAATTTTCTTATATCTTTTCAAAGTTTCTAACAATTGTTATTCTTGCGCATCAGTTAGTTCTGAAGATACTATGACAGGTAGTGTAGATGAATCTACTAAGAATGCATACTTTAAATTTGTAGGAAGTGTTTTCAATTCTAATTTTGGGAGTTTCCTAATAGTTGAAATCAAACTGTTGTCATTTTCTGTAGGATCTAACATTTCAAATTTTTCCTGAACATATTTCAGTTCTTCCGTACTCACTTCCATAGACTCATCTTGAATTTTTTATCCTCATCTTGATATTCCATATATTCCTTTTCAAATTTGCTTTCATATGTCCTTTTGAAATATTCATGACTTAAATACTCATTAATATCCATTTTGATGCATTCAATCTCTTATTCTTTTGCAGGGTATCTCATTGATTTTGCAATATTAAATGTAACCTCTTGATCAATAACTCTCATAGTTAGTTCTCCTTTCTCAACATCTATCAAAGCTCTTCTAGTGGCTAGGAATGGTCATCCTAAAATAATAGGAATTTCTTTATCTTCCTCCTTATCTAATACAATAAAGTCCACAAGAAAGATAAATTCATCAACTTTTACTAAAACATTTTCTATAACTCCTTTAGGATAAGTAATCAAACGATCACGTAACTGAAGAATTAAAGTTGCAGTTGAAATATCTCCTAAGCCTAACCTTCTGAAAATTGATAATGACATAATATTAATATTGGCTTCTAAATCACATAATGCTTTTCCATAAAATTGTTTGCCAATAGCACAAGGAACTGTAAAACTTACAGGATCCTTAAGTTTTTCATGAAGCTTCTTCTAATTTATAGCGCTACACTCTTCACTAAGTGCAACAGTTTTATTGTCTACAAACTTCCTTTTCCTATTCAGTATATCCTTCATGAACTTCACATAGCTTGACATTTGTTCCAAAGCTTCAACAAATGGAATGTTTATCGTCAATTTATTCAAAATTTACAAAAATTTTGAAAACTTATTATCTATATAATTCTGCTTCAATCATTGAGGAAATGGAGCTGGTGGTCTTTCTACAGTGATTTTCATTGGTTTAATAGGACTTTCTAACTTAGTTGACCTTGTTAGTCCATTTTTTTTCAAGAAAAGGAATAGGAGCATAACCTTTTTCAATGCAATTATTCACCAGAATTTTCATTTTCCACCTCACCTTTTTCTATTTCAACTTCTCATTGAACACTTTTTTTCATAATTCTTTTCCACTTCTCAGTTGAATAGCTTTAATTTTCTCCTCATTCTGAACTTTAGGGTTTACTTCAACATTAGTAGGTAATGTTCTTGGAGGTCTATTGCTAAGTGCAGTAGCTGTACATCTCAATTGATTTTTCATGTTTCTGATTGCAGCTCCTTAACTCTATAATTGAATTCCCATCTGCAATATCCATTCCCTCATTGATAACTTTTTCTCTTTACTTTGCAAATTATTAAATCCTTGGGGGGTAATAAGGTTTATAAGCTTGATTTCCTTAATTATTGGAGCTTCCTACTTTGTTTGCAGCATTGTTTCCCCATTGTGGATTTACAAAATTAGAGTTATTATTACTCCAACTAAAGTTTAGATGATTCTTCCAATTAGAATAACAATAATTGGCATAAGGATTATTAGAATGATTGTTTATTGCATTTAAAGTCTCATAAGAGGATTGAGATTCTATCATTTGTCCAAATGAGTTCTCCTCAAATGCAGGTGCTGTCTGAGAATAATTCATTCCATATTGATCTCTCTTCTTCAATATAGCGGTTATTTGAGCAGCTAATATAGATATTGCATCAGAATCATGAATACTGGCACTTTTTTTGGATTTACCCTTTTTGAGGGCCATTAAAAATTGTTAGTATTCATCTCTTCAATTAATGAATATGTTTCATCAGATGATTTTGACATTAATGATCCACTAGCAGCAACATCAATTATCGATCTAAGAGATCCAACCAATCCATTATAAAAAGCTTGAATTATTAACCAATTTGGAAACACACCATGTGGACACTTCTTAAGGAGATCTTTAAATCTTTCCCAGGCTTCATAAATTGATTCCCCTTCAAACTGACAAAAAGATGTAATATCATTTTTAAGCATAGTAGTTTTTGAAGGTGAGAAATATTTAGATAAAAATTTTTGTGATAAATCTCCTTAAGTTCTGATAGATCTTGGTGCTAACGAGTTTAACCACATCTTAGCTTTATGTCTCAGTGAAAAAGGAAAAAGTCTAAGTTCGATAGCATCATTCGACACTCCATCATATTTAAATGTAGCACACAATTCTAAAAAACTAGCAAGGTGTAAATTGGGAGATTTAGTTGATGTTCCCCAAAACTGATTGTGTTACACCATTTGGATAATAGCAGGTTTAAGCTCAAATGAATTGGCTGCTACACCAAGGTTTTGTATACTCAAATGAATTTCATCTGTTGTAGGATTAGCATAATCCCTTAAAGGTCTCTCATGATGTTCATTTTTATTTCTAGCATTACTTAAGTTGCAAGCCATTTTGTTGGAATGATTTTTCTCTTTTTGTTATTTTTGAATTTTTCTAATAGTTCTTTCTAATTTGGAATTGTAAGATACTATGTTTTCAGATCTTATACTACGCATAAACAAAAAAAAAAGCAAGTAATTAAAAATAAGCAACACACTTAAACAAGAAAAAGTTTAAACTAAACTATAAATACTCTTTTTTAAATATTTTAAAATAAAATAAAAAATTTAATACTTTCCATTACTTCCCCAACAACAATGCCAAAAACTTGATGTGTAGAAGCTTGGGATTAAATTAATAATAAATATGCAACATAACCTAAACAATAATTTATCTTTAATGAAAATAATTTATTATTAAAACCTCTTTTAAACTTCCAATTCTCTTTAACATATAACGCAAGTATACTTATCGTTCAAGTATACGTATCGTTCAAGTAATAAAGGGCCTTAGATATTGACCCCTCAGGGAAGCTGAAAAATATAGATAAGCTAGCTATTAATATTCTATTCTTAAATTAAAATAAAAATAAAAATAAAAATAAGTAAAGTATGAAGTTGGATATTAAACTACTCAAGTGAAATGCTACTAAATATGCAGATGTATGATTGCAACAATTAAGTTAAACTAGATGCTAAACTTTCAAAAGTAAAATTGTTGACATAAAACAAAGGTTTTTGCTGATGAAAAGTTTAAAATGAAAATCACCCTCCCCATTTACAATGAATATATGGCATGTGAAGATATTTAAATTATTTCAAAAAAAATTTTAAAAATTGTTTTGTGTCAAATAGGAGTTTTCATATTCTCTACCCTCTTTCGAGCACATTAAAGAACATTGACTATTTCAGAGTTTGGTCCCTAATTTTGTGTTTAGGCTGGGACGATACCGACTTTTACTCCAAAGCTCCCACTACCTCCTCACCGTAGGGCTAACATGCTTGCATCAGTTTCCAATCAACTGAACCAAATTGAGGATTCTAATATGTCACCTTAAAATCATCCAATTCCACATCCAACGAAGTATATTTCTCTATTTATTTGCATCCCATCCATGGATGACATACTCTCCCATGAAATCAAATGTGATTCTCCCTTTGTTGTAGAAATCATATCCCCTTTTTAGAACATACGTTTCTCAACACATTTTAATAATTCAATTGGCCACATCAAAAAGTAAATGAAGATCGGAGTTCAAATCACACTAATTATCGACATTTAAAACTGTAGAAAATAAAATCACATCTTGACAAAAACCATTTCTTTAAAGTATAGAGAAGGATAAAGTAAATTACTCAGAATTCATGAGAAGGATACGATAAATCACGAACTTCATATATAAAAACAAGTTTAAAAATAGAAGAAATGAAAAATACAACTTATCTCACAATCATTCCCAAGAAAATCCATAGAAGTTCTCTCCAAGACTTTCTCTCTATACAAGCACTCTCAATTATCTCTTAGAAGTGTAAAGAAGAAGAAATCTCACACCTTCCTTCTCTTCTTACATCCCTAGAAGATAATCTCCAATCTCTTGACTTTCTTTCTCTATCTCTCCCTCTTCGTTCTCATGCCACCTATCTTTTTCACTCCCCCCTTGAAGTTCTCCTCCAACTTGATTTTGTTTTTGGCTGCCTCCTCTGAAATAAATTTCCATTTCCCTCCAAAATTTAAAAGTCAAACCTTTGAATTCAAAAGATGTCCCCCTTTGATCTAAAAGTCAAATCACTTCAAATTAGAACCTTCTAAAGTGTATAGATGTATTGAATCACTCCATGGAGTGTTTAGAATAAGTGTACCTTTGAAAGTTTGTGCAAAACTAGTCTCGAATGGCTTTAATTTTAAAAAGTTGCATATGGCACATCATGTGTCGATCTGGCGCATCATGTGCTGATATAGCGCATCATGCACAAATGAGATCCTTCCAAAGTATCTAGATGCATTGAATCACTCCATGGGTTGATTAGAATAAGTGTCCCTTTGAAAATTCATGTAAAATTCATCTCAAATCGCCTTAATTTGAAAAATTTGCAAATGATGCATCATGCGCCATTGCTCTAAATTTTGGTGCATCATGTGTAAGTATGGCGCATCATGCGCCAAATCCCAAAATTGTCTGTTTTTTCTCCAAATTTTTCTTATTTTACCATTCTTGTTCCAAATGCCTAAAAATGGCATACCTGCAACAAAAACACAAAAATATCATTCCTTAAAGTGCAATATCACCAAAAATAAGCATAAAAAGGGACTTAAAAGAAGTATATATTTTTTGTGTATCAGTTCACATTGTGGTTTATCCAATCATACATTATCTCATATTCACTTTTTTTCACATCTTCTAAGGATATCTGGTACTGTGGTTTCTTTTATTTTGTCATCTTTATTTCATCCTCAGAACTTTCTTCTTCATTAATGTTGATGGTCGGCCTAGTCTGTTCAACAATCAAGTTGGTTCTTCTTTGTCCACGTCCTCGACCTCGAGCTCGACTGCACGAACTAAAAGAACCCCTAGTAACTCGTTGCAAAAGAGTGATGGAATATTGTTGAAGCAGAGCGGAATTACTTCCTCTTTTTAATTCTTCAAGGTGGTTCTACTTTATTTTCCACAACTTTCACAATCTTCCACTTTATCTTATACTTTATTTCCCACAACTTTCTCTTTTTATTTTCATTAGAGACACATAGTAGGCAGCATCTTCATGAATGCCAACTTCATGAACTAAAAATGGTTGTAATTCTCTCTTGATGCAATGTTCTTGTCCTTCCTTATAATACTTAATGTACTAGTGTAGAGACGACAGAACCATTTTGTGTTCGCGAATCCATGATCGACCAAGTAGAACATTGAAAGAGGTGTTGGCGTCGATAATATGGAATTTAGCGGTTGTTACTAATTCTTCATCTTTCATTAACAATGTTATTGATCCAAAGGCTCTCTCTCTCCCTTTTGGTTGAATCCTCTTAGAATCATTTTATCGGTGGTAAGCTCCTGAGATTCAATGTCCAAATAGGCTAATGTCTGTAGGCTCTTCAAGTTGAGGAATGCTCCAGGATCAAGCAAAACTCTAGACAACACAAATCTACCAATGTTATAGGAGATATAAAGTGTATGATTCTGGTCGACGGTACCGAGCAACAAGTCTTCATCTGTAAAGATTACATTCAATTGTTCTTTCAATGGGCAGGCTTACCCTGAGGATGTGCTTGCCAACTGGGTTAAGCAAATCTATGGATTAAGCAAAGCTGTAACCAGAGACTCTCTCATCTCTTTTGACAGGATTAGAGCATCACAGATACTTAATTTGGCTGGTAACTTTCTAAGGTGAGTTAGCACGTTGTAATCCACCTTTTATGATCCTCCAATCATTCCTTGGTTATGTGTTTCTTCTGCTGGTGGAGGTAGAGGTAGCTCTTCTCGAGTTACTATTTTCTTACCCTTATCCATTGGAGCTGACCTCGGGGGTAATACTTTTTCGCTCCTTATGTTAACTTCTATAAATTCTTCTTCTTGAGATGTCATAGGTGAATCTTCCAGTGTTTCTTCTTTATCGGAAAGATCTTAGTTGTTGGCAAGTGGTGCATCATGGCACTTAAAGATTGGTTCCTTACTCCCAGTGTTGTCGTAATCGGTATTGTCAATGTCTTCTTCAGTCTTGCTAGCAGGTTCATCGGAGTTAAGTACGATTTAAGGATCGGTTAGGGAATTGAGATTGATCGATTACGTTATCACTAGAAATAGTTAACACATAAACAAAATCATAATGATTATATTCATAAGATCCAGAGGGAAAAAAATATAATCATACAAGGTCAGGGGTTCGAGGATTTTCTTCCCCGGATCCGAGACAACTAATCTAGCAGAGGCAGCCCCTATCCTACCCCTCATGCTTTCCTTCTTTGTGGAGGTGTTCTTCTTCTTCTTTTTGGTGGTGGAGGATTTCTTAATGACATCTTCATCTCTGGCTTGGCAGGCTGAAGAATCTGAATGGAGACTTGCCTTAATGCATTCTGAATTTGGTCTAGTACACTCTTGAGCTTGTTTTAAGTGGTACTCCATCCATCTTTTTCTGAATATGGATCTATCCAGATGATTGGCTCGACCAAAATCATGTTTACAGAACCTTTTTCAGGTTCTTTTAAATATTCTTTCAGAATAGTTATATTTCCTTCCTTAAGACTTTTCTCGAACAAATCCTTAAAGATGAAACAATCCTCTATATTGTGTCCAAGCATCCGATGATACATGAAACAATTAGGTTGATCCTTTTTATCGACCTCTTTGGGCTTCTTTGGTTCTGGTAATCTGAACTCAAACTTCTGAACATTTTGGGCTCCGCTTCATCTTTGAATGAATAAATTTTTTTCCTTCATTCCGTCAAGGATGGACCCTTTCTATTTTCAATTTAGTACGATCGCCCCTAAGACGGTTGCTGGCTAGATTAGCCATACTATTGTGTCTATTGTTGAGCATGCCATGATGATGAATGGGAATTCTGATGAGAATTTTCTACACGTATCTTAATTAGTTATTTTCCATTATCGACCGTTTCCACTTTTCCAGACTTCTTTTCAAATGCCCTGGTCATTCTGGATTTCTTCGCTTGATCTTAGGAATCCATATGTTTAACTTCTTCTTGAAGATTTTTGGCTTATTGAGTAGCTTCTTGAAGCATTTGATGGTGAGTCCCTTGAGCATGAAAGCAATTGGCTCATGGATGGTCTTAGGTAAGATTTCAATCGTATAATGTTCCTGTAGCTGAGGTTAACATTTCATGCTAAGGTTTCTCCACCACAAAATGCAGTCTTCTAAAGTCTCATTGGGCTTTTGCTTCTCTGCTATGAGATCTCCAATTGACACGTGATGTTGTGCTCCTGTAAATCTCTTCATGAACAATTGTTCTAGCTCCATGAACGTCTTGACTGATCCATTGGGTAGTTCAACATATCAATCAAAAGCGATCTCTAACAAGCTGCTGAAAAACTATTGAGAGGACAAAGCTTCTTTTCCTCCAGTATCACTAGAACTGGCTAAAAAATCTGTTATATGCTGCATGGGATTTCCAGTCCCGTCAAATATCTTAAAGTTTTGTGACACAAAAAACTTTAGAGAGGGGCAACGCATCGAACTCTTCGAGGTAAGGTCTACCCTTCAAAATCAATGCACCATCCCTAGATTGGGCTAATGCCTCCCAAACTTGCTCGACTATTTGCTTAAATTCATTTTCTAGTATGACACTCGATGGAGAATCCTTCTTTTGTTGTTCATCACTATATGCTGAGGCAACTTTCCTCCTTTCATTTATGACATGTATAATCTTCGGCAGATTAACTTTTAGGGAGGTTAACTGTAGTGATTGTGATTGTCTCTAGACTGTGGCCATGATGATCATGACAATGCCCATCTCTTCCATTATTTTCTCAATTTGGCTAACTTGCTCATCCCTTAAGAAAATAGACCTACACAGCTCATCTAGGGTGCTCTCTTTGACGAGAGGTTGAGCGTCAAGCGTAGATGCAGGGGCTCTGGTCTCGATGACATGGATATCTAAGAAATCTTCCTCGAGATAATCACTGAAGTCAAAATTTCCATCATCATCAATGGAAACTCTATGTTCTTGGGCCAACACAAAACTCTGAGCTTTTCAACCTTTCCTTCAATTATTGATTCTTGTTGCACTTTGAGATCTGGAGGAGTTCGGTGGACATCCTCTAGTTGCTCATCCATCCTGCTAGCAATTTCTGGGACAATGCTGGATACTTAGGACCCTTGCTTCATTCCATGATCCTGCCCTTTGGGTTCACTGGACCATATCGGTACGGTGACCATGCATACCCATTCCTTATTCTTTTATGGTGATGTCTTAAGACGGAGCGTCTCAGCAGAAAAATCAACATGTCGATGATAAGTATGCTCCTCATAGTGTATACCAAATATAGTACTAGGTGATCTCTTCATCTTTTCCTTCAGAACTCTAAGAAAGTCCTTGTGACAAGTAATTGGTAGAATTCTCAGACCTAGATGAGACATAACTGTTCCACGACCTGCAGGTCTAGTGACAGAAGAATTGGTAGAACCAATGGTGGTATCAACTCTTCTTCCTATGCGGAACTAGACATGAATGCTAGCAGGCAAAGCTTTTGTTGATTTCTGAGATCATTTGGTAGATTTGACGTCTCTTAGAATTTTTTTCTCCATGTGAGGGGATACTACACATCCTACTTTTTTGAGTAATTCACCAATTGAATAACCTTCTTTGGCAGCTAGTCTCTGGAAAACTATACTGACTCGGGTGATAGAAGCAGGTTTCTTCCTCTCCCCACCATATCCATGATGTGATGGTAAAGTAGCGGCAATCTTTTGGACACCTTTGTACCCATTAGTATCCATTAATGGATGGTAGAAGTGGACAGGTCTCCAGTAATCCTGACTCCTCCTGATGAGGATCGTCATCAACAAGTACTTCCTTAAAAATATGGGCTTCAGTAGCCCTCCAAAACTTCTGATTGTGGTTTCTCCTTTGAGTTCATGTTAACAATGTAGTCCTCAAACTCGATCCGATTTCAAATACTAATGGTGGGACAACCAATCCTTCAGTCGGTTCTTCGCTGATCGTAACTTCCTTTGCCTTAGTAGAAATGGGAACAGCAGGCTTAGTAGGTGCCATGGTGGAAGTAGTCTTAACTTTCTTGTAAAAAGGAAAATCTTTAGGGTAGTTTAGATTAAACTCAGTAGATGGTTTCTGAACCACTAGAGTGGCGACTTTCATCACGATCAATGGGGCTTTCCCAAGTATAACCTCGAGTTCATCAAATCCCGCTCCAAACTTGATTGTGAGAGTGACATTGCGGGCATTGCATCTCATCGGTAGGTTGCACAAGAAAGTAAGCGTTGCGAATGTCATTGCAATATTTTTAAAAACAAAAAGCTCTGTGGTTAGTTATTTGGCCAATACCTCGTAATATTAGTGCGAGCACTACAAATTAATAGAGGTCACTCTGTAGACCGGGTAAGTCTTTATTTAATTTGTGGAGATTTTAAGATTTTAGTAAAAATATTTTAAAAGTAGAATAATTTAATTGATATAGCAAAGATTAAAGAGCAAGTGCAGCATGATAAAATCTGATTTAATTTGCAAAATAACAAATCAAAGTTGAAAAGGAAAAAAATGAAGTTCAAGACCTAGTGCGAGATCAAATTTACAACGCACAATGCCCAAGTGGAACTTGTCCACTAACAAACCTGTTGTGGGCCTGACCCCACACTAAGATTAAAAAGTCCTTAATGGCCTCCTGAACCTTCCTGTTCAATGGTGATTGAACTGACATTCCTAAAGTCCAAAAGAGTTGACCATACTTACCCAAGAAAGAAATGCGTAAAGCATGCCAACAGAAGAAGGGTAATCTGGTTCATGGTGGACATGAACACATTACCGATGTATGAATATAATATCTCCTGATTAATATAGAGAGAAAAACAAATTCCAAGCAGAGTCACCAGAACCTGTTGACACAATTTTAGTTAAGGAGTTGCCCGTTGGAAGCTATCGATCACCGGATTCGAAATCCCATCGACCGCTTCGGAAAGACATTTAATTTACATATAAATATAAGTTTAGAAAAATATGAAATCAAAATGATCCCTTATCTTTCATAGTTTAAATGAAAGAGCACTATACCTTAAACTATGTTTCTTTCCTAAAATATAAACACAAGACTTAAGGGTGAGGCTTGATCAAATAAATTAAGAAATATATGACATCCATTTGGTCTGCGAAAACCATTTTTATTTATAAGCTAACAAGTTTCCCTATATAATATGAATAATTAAATACAGTCTATATTAAGATGGGTTCGGAAAAGCTTCTTATATGGCCAAGCCCCTATAGTTAATCACATCTTAGATAACTGAAGTTACCTAAGAAAACTCTCCATAAAAATCAGGGAATATTATCTTCAAAGAGGTCAAAAGGATAGGACTTTTCAATGAGTTCAGACAAAGAGGTGTGAAAGAGAAATGGCTCAAATTTGGAAAATTTTGTTTAGTATGCCAAAGGAAGAGAGTAGGGGATGCCATAGATCCGGAAGAGAACCTCAGTCACTTCTCAAGTTATCATATGGTTTGGCTTCTATTTTGGAAAGAAATTATTTAAATGTTTCATCCTGCAAATTTCGTTAATTTAGGGCTCACATTTGTGTGAAACGATCACACAAATAGCCTGGAAGATGTGAGGGTTTAGTTCGACAACCTCGAAATCCTAAGATGAGCTAAGGCTTATATTGTGTAGCAGAGCTATACAAAAGCCTAAAGAAAAGTTGAGGATTTATGTTGCATAAGCAAACCACCTCGAAGTCTTATGGCTTGGTTATTTAATTATAAAGAAAGAATGGTTTAGCTAAATTAGACATGTTCTGCTGTTGAAGATAGTCGTGCTGCCCACAATGATAGATCCAAACTCCTCGTTGTGGCAAGTTTAGTTTTTCTAATGTGTCAAGTTATGATTTCAAATCAGATTTCCATAAGGGTCATAATTGTTTAAATATTATGGGGCATATTAAATTTAATTGGAGCGACACCGGTTAGGATCCCACGATTCCCTCGTTCTAGCACCACTATTTACTTTCAGATTTACTGAGTCGAAATAAATTTACTAAACTCGAATTAATTAGTTCCATACTTTCATTTTGACAATGGGAAATCTTATTAGCAACCTAGCGTACCTCCTCCGAGGGATTCCCGATCATCCAATAAAAACATTTTAATTTAGTTGCAATTTTTGTTCTATTTTAGTTGTGATTAAATTTTGAGCTTTCTTATATTTTGAATGTTGTGGTGGTAAATTTTATTTTAATTGATTTTTAGTTTTTGTTTTCTTTTTACGGTTATCCTAACTATTTTGGTTTTCATACAGTGTGGCATCATTGTTTAACATGTAAGCTCAAGGCAAGAAAAACAAAAGGTAAATGCAATAATTTAAAAGTGTACATGTCGATTCTTCTCGTTCCTCCACCTGAGAGGTTAGTACTTGCAAGGCATGTATATAATTTTACAGGGAAATTAAATTACAGGAGTAGATGAAGGTTTAACTACCAAACCCCAAGGATTGACTTTATTATATCTCAGATGATCCTAGTGGATGGTTTTAGAACAAAAAGATGGCAAGTCCAATTTGCCCTTCAGATTGTCCAATAGATTTCAAAATGCTTGGGGCATGACCCTGGACCACTTTGAAGATTTCTTAAAATATTTTGAGTTCATTATGGACTTATCATACTGTTCGATTAATCATCTGAGGTTGAAGTGTGACTACTCCATTGCTCAGTAAAACTTGACAATTTAATTATCCCGAGGATAGGGTACCCAATTAATTAATTGATGTTTCAATTAAAAGTTATGTGAGTGGGTGTTTATAAGCCAAGTTTAAGTCGTTTAAGATTGTGGTGCCCGTAATTAAAGTCAGGCTTGTAGTGTTTAAAGATGTTAATCACCAATCATATTATCTTCTAAATCCAATCAATTGAGTTTAGATATCGAGCCTATGTCGCTACTAAGTCTTTAACAATCATGATAGGTGAAATGGTGATTATCAAAATTTTGATTTAAGTGATATGTCTTATTATTAAAAGATCACATCATCATCAATCTTAGACTTAAGATAAGTAAATTATCTTCTTTTCTATCTTATGCAGTCACTAAAGAATCATTTGATCTTAGTTGACTTACAATTCAGAAAGATTAGGAGAACTATGATCTTGTTCATGTTGTGCAAAGGTGGTGAGTGAGTTTCTATCTTTTAATCCCATTTTATTTCAATCGTCTAAAAATATTCAATAAGATCAAAATTTCCCATTTTCCCTTGGTTAACCCAAAATTTTGATTAAGAACTAAAATCTAAAATAATTATTTTGCCTTTGGGATACATTACCTCATAACTCATCAAACACAACTTCTATGACTTGAGCATTCAGAGTGGCATATCCATGAGTTAATTAAAACTTGAGAAGAGAATAATGTTGTTTTTCTTTTGTGTTTTTAAATAATTATTTAAATTATAGAAATAGTGTTTTCAAAATAGATTTATTTAATTATCTAAAAAAAATTTTTATTTATGAGAAAATTATTAGAGGTTTCCTTGAGTCACAAACACACTTAGCCAATATTTCATGATTTTTTTAATTAAATTTTCATTATTATTATATAATTTGGATCAACTTCAATGATTTAATTAAATGGAAAATAATTTTTAATTACCAAAAATCATTTTTATATTTTTATTAGACCTCTATGAGTTTAGAAAACTTGGAGAATCAAATTTTGTATTTTTATAATTTTTATGTTATTTGTTATAATTATTGTAATGAGAAAATAACAAAAATTCACTTTTAAGCTTTTAAAATTTATTTTTAACTTAGAAAAATTAGGAAAAATTTTCTAATGAATTCTAAGTGATTAGGGAAATCTTGTACCCATTTTGAAACATTTTTTTTGTATTTTTGAAAATTTTGATTATTTTAAGTATTTTTAATTCAAAATAAACTTTGAAAAATGACATATTTTCAAAAAAATAGATTTTACTTTTATTAAATGCCCCTTATCACAAGGAACTAAGATAACTATTTTTTATGATTTTTCTAAGATTATTTAATTTATTATAATTACTTTTTTCTGCAAAAATTCAAAGTTTCTTTAAAAATCAATTTTAGTGCTTAAAGTAAGCCAAATAATTTTTAAAATTTTTACAGTAAGTAAACATGATTTTTATGCACAATGTTGAACTGATTTTCTCAATTTTTGATAAGTATAGAATTTACATAAATTAACACAAGATTACATTTGACTAAACATAGAAATGTACAAAATAATTCAAAACATCATAATATTTTTCCTAAACGTTTCTTACTACATGAAACCTACTAAAATTATCCTGATAATTTTCCGAATGATATTTTGATTTATATAACTAAAATAGGCCAAATGGCCACCCTAGCATGAAAATTAGGGCTAAAAGCATAGAGATGCCTTCTAACCATTGAAAAATTAGAGAACATCCCCTCTATAATGAAGAATAAACCTTAAAAATTTGAAGCCATGGTGAACCATATTAATCATGGAGAATTGAAATACTACAGAGGGTATTTAATTAATTAAAAATTATACTTAGCAAATAACTTTTATTTTTGGTCACATTAGTTTCCTCTGTTCACTAATCAAGAGCATATTTTTCTTTTATTTTTATGATATTTCTAGAGAATGATATAGATTTTTGAAGTTCAGGTATTAAAATAAACTCAGAAAATCCATATTTTTCTACTTATCCACGCGGCGCCACCGCATCCTATGACGGCTTCGAGCTCACACGCGGCACTCCTTCATACGACACCGCCATCCACCTCAGCTGCAACGTGGCCAACCTTTTTGCTTCAAAGATTTGTCCGGCTTGATCTCCTTCATTGATTAAATAAACGCATGATCGGATGACTCTCTGTTATCATCCCCCAAATGACTTAGACTTAGAACCATTCAGAATAAAACCCTAAGATCTTCACCTAGACTCAACCAAATCACATGGGGTTTGTCTCTAAACCTTCATCTACTCAAGAAGAACACATCCATATGGTTAATAAAGTATGAAATCAAGACATTACACATGGAGAGTTAAAATAAGCTCGGGTTAGGGTTAAAGCTCAATACCTTTGTCTAGGAGGGGAGGCTTCAATCAGATGGTTTTGGTAGCTTTGATTAAGTCCAACAAACTTTTAGATAAATTCCCAAGCCATGGTGAATTCTTTAAGTATGATTTTAATCAAACTTGATTTCAAGTGTTGGTCTAGAGCTATCCTAGAGGCTGTTTCAGAGGGGGCTTTGATGGGGAATTAACTCCTCTTTCTCTAGGGATGGTTTCTACACAATTAATTTGAGTTTGGTGGACTTTGGAAAGATGTTGTGATCTGAGCTGAAAGTTTGAACTCAAAATTGGGCTCTCACTGTGGGAATCAGATGGGGAAGATATTTGGTTTGAGCTTAGAGATGCTTGGAGAGTCTCTTGAGAGATTTTAACAGTGTTTCCCCAAGGATTTTGAACACCTCTCTTTTGTCCATGGAGGGTGTTGATTAAATAAAAGGGCTTGGGCTAGCCACCATAGCCAATTGATGGGTGTAAAATGTTGCTAAGGTGGAGGGCTGAGGAGCTCTAAAGAGCAATTAGGATGAGCTGGCCTCTAAGGTTGAAATTTGGTTTGGATTAGGGGTGGTGGCTCATGTTTTTGGAATATTTTGATGAGTAGGGTGGCTGAACAAAGCAGGGGAGGTGCTCAGGCGGTCAGGTGAGCTAAGGAGAGAGTTAATTATGTTTTATGCCCAATTGTTAGTGATGATGGAAGAGATTTCTTGGTTAAGGCCCAAAAATGTGATGAAATCCCTTATTTTTTGGACCCATTGGTCCATAGCTAACTTGGGTGGGTTTAAGGGGGTTTAGTCTGGTCAATATAGTGTGCTTAGTGGTTGTGGTGACATTAATTTGGTGACTTTAGGATGGCTAAGTCAATTTTGGTGAAGGGGTTCAATTTGGGTCAAAAAGGCTGGAAGTTAGGTTTCAGTTAGGCTAGCCATGACATTGAGCTCAATTGATTGATCAATATTATGTATGTGATTGTCACAATAGGTTTGGAAAAGGTTTTTAGTTATTTTGAATTAATTTGGATGTTCAAAATATAGAATTTTGAGCATTTGGTCAATTTGGGGGAGTTGGGTTAGACTTGGGTTTAGATTAGTCCAAGGTTGGACTAGGTTCAAATTAATGGTTTAAAATGGTCTATAGGAATGTCATGAAGATTTCTCAAAACCAATTGGGTGTCAATTTTGAGGTTAGGGCATTCAATTTGGTGGAATTTAGAGACAGCCAATTTAGAGCAAATTTGGCTATTTTAAAAGTGGGTTGAAATTGAGGGAAATTGAGGCTTGAACAAGGATGATTGAAAGTCTAATTTGGTGTGTAGAATTGTTAGAAAGAATTTAGGATTTAAATTGCGGCAATTAAGTGGGTCATAGGGTTCCATTAGGTGAGATTATGTCATAGGACCAAAATTGGGGGTTTTGATTTGGATCAAAATTGAGCTAAAAAATGGGTCAATTAGGCTTGTATTTGGTTTGGATTGATCATATGTTCGATGAATTTGAGTTTATAAATGAAATTGAGGACAATTGGGGCCAAATTGATGGACATTTTTTATGAATTTGGGGAAATTGGGCCTTTAAGTGCAAGCTGGAGTTTTTGGTCAAAATGATCAAACTGGGTTCAATTAAAGGGTCCAAATTGGTTTTAGGGACATTTGATATGATTTTGTGGTTTTGGGAATGTCTAGGCTACCAAGGGACACTTGACCCCATCGACGGTGAGTTTTTCGCGAGACTATAGGACAAACTTCTTCAAAAGCTTGCCGACGGCGCCCTCGAGGCCGCCGACGTCAAGATCGATGGTTATGCCTACTCAAGCTTTGGATAAGGCTAAACTTTGAAGGGTTGCTTAGGCAACTCCTGGGAAAGCTCATCCACAACTTTAAAAGAACATTTTGACTGAAAATTGAGAGAGTCTAGAGGCATTGGGCATTAGAAAGGTTCCAATAATTGTGNATATATATATATATATATATATATATATATATATATATATATATATATATATATATTCAGTCACCTAATTAAACCTGCTATCAGGCACTAGTTTTCAAAAACTACTGGTTTTAGTGTCAGTAAACTTCCTCTAAAATACATGGGCGCAATCCTAGTAAAGGGCAGAACTAAAGAAATATAGTTTGATCATATTATGGAGAAAATCCCGAGTAATCTACAATGCTGGGTGAATTCTTATCTGTCTAATGCGGGTAGAGTAACATTACTGAAAAGTTTTCTTTCCACTACTGCTTATTTGTCACAAATGGTAGTGATGAAGAAGTCTATACAAAAGATATTGGATAGGATCTTTAATAGTTTCTTATGGTCCGGACAAAGGAAACAAATGCATTGGACCAACTGAAATAAGGTTTGTAAGGCCACAAAGGATGGTGGCCTGGGATTCAAAAGTTTCTCTAATCCTATACATCTTAATTTTTGTAAGCTTTAGATAAAAGTCAGAAATCAATCTTCTCTATAGGTTGTATTTATGATGGGCAAGTATTGTAAATACAGCCATCCAACATGGGTTCAAAGGAAATTGGGAGACTCTACTATGTGGGCCAAGAAGCTGAAGGTAACGATAAAGGCTGAAAGTTCTTTTTTTTAGGAAGTGGGGGAACATAAAATTAACTTCTGGTTGGATAATTGGACCCTATATGAGAGATTAGACCATGGTACCTCAAATACTTTAGGTGATTCTATTCAAGTGGCTGATCTTTAGGTGAATGGGGGCTGGAATCTTGAAACTCTTCAAAATATTTGTGAACCTTCTCAAATTACTAGTATTTAGAAAATTTCCATAGATCCATCTAAAGAGGATAGAGTAGTGGTAGAAAAAGGGTCCTTTACAATCTGTGGCTACATTCATTGGGGAGTTTTGCTTCCCTCATCAGGCTATGGAATGGGGTTCTAGGGTGTGGAGTAAATTTCTCTCACTATCTATGTAATTTTTTTGCTAGAGACTTTTTCATAGATTCCTTCCCACTGATGACATTCTGAAATTGAATGGATTAAGGGGTCCCCCTTGGTGTGTTTTTTGCAAGTTGGAAGAGGAATCTGTGAACCATCTATTCTTTAAGTATTTCATTGTGCAGCAGATTTGGGAGGTTATTTTGAATCAGGTTAATATTCATATTCAAAATCTATCTTAGGGAGATTTCTGTTAGTGCTAGCAAGATTGGCTCATTGACAGGATCTTTGTGGTGCCTTGCATAGTGGCTTGGTTTGTGTTGATGGCAAGGAATAAGTTGAAATTTGAGGAAGTGACCAGAGGAAAATATGTTGAGATTTTCATACCTATTTTATATTGTTTTTGATGATATTGAACTTTAAAGAAAGGTATTTTTGATGTTTTGTTGGAGGAATGATGAAATAGGGTCATTGGAGCAAAAAGATGCAAAAAGGAACGAATTTGGAGTGAAAATGGCCAAAATGTGAAGAATTGAACTAGGGTGTCGACGGTGCCATCGACCCCGCTGACGGCGAGATTTTCCCATGACTGTAGAATTAATTCATTAATAAGGTCCACTGATGGCGCCCTTGAAGCCACCGACGGTGAGCTCGGCGGTTATGTCTAACTAGGCTTTGGATGAGGACAAATTTTGAAGGGATGCATAGGTAACTCTTGGGAAAGCTCATCCTCAACTTTAAAAGAAGATTTTGGCCAAAAATTGAGAGAGCCTTGAGAGATTCTAGAGGTCCTGGAGGTTAAAGAGGTTCCATTAGAGTGTCAAAAGTGTGAGGAATTCTTTGAGAGATTGTAAGAGTGGAGGGAAGTGAGTGATTTCTTCCTCCTTGCTGCTTTGAAGAGGAATTCTGTGTGCTGTAAAGAAAGAAAGAGATTTAAAGGAACTTCAAGGAGTTTTCTTGGGGAGAAATTAGAGATAAGTTTATTTATTATTGTAGTTTGTATGACTTTGCTTTTATATATGAACTCCGAGTTTTATTGTGTTTTCCCCATGAGATCTGAGTAGCTTTCTCTGTCTTTCTCCTTGTCTTGAGATTTGTGTAATGGTGATTTAAATTGGTGAAGCCATGAAAATTTGAAAGAAATTGTGATGATCATTTCACTTCGATCTTAATTTACTTTCAATCTGGCCAATTTAATTATTAAAATATGTTGAGTTTTGCAACTAAAGTGAAGATTACATCTAACATTCAGGGAGGTCAAAGCTCTTGGAAGTTGGGTGCTAATAAATTGGGAAAAAAATTATCAGGCATAGAATTGGAGATTTTAGAGTGACATACTAAAATTCCTAATTTGGTCCTATCGTTTGGTTGTTGAAGTGTAGATGTTAGCCCTCAGGCGAGGGGAACGTGGGAGCTCCGAAGTGAGAGCAGATATCCTCTCAGCTTAGTCGCAGATTCACTAACNGTTGAAGTGTAGATGTTAGCCCTCAGGCGAGGGGAACGTGGGAGCTCCGAAGTGAGAGCCGGTATCCTCCTAACCTAGCCGCAATTCAGTAAACAAGTGTAGGATTAGTCAATGTTCTTTACGCCTTGACTAAAGGTTAAAAAATAGGTATGCTTCTATTTGACACAATATAATTTGAACTGATTCACTTTATCCCTTCACTATAATTTCTTGACAAGGAGAAGGATGATTTCTTATATATTGAGTATCACATTAAAACCTTTATTAACATAAGGACAAGGAGAAGGATGCTTTCTTATATATTGAATATCACATTAAAAACCTTATCAGTATAATGTGAGTTATTTAATAAGTTATTAAAATAAAACTTTATTAGTATGATTAGTTATTTAAGATTTATTAAAATTACATATTTATTTCAATTGATTGAATATCACATTAAAAACCTTATTAGTATAATTAGTTATTTAAGAGTTGTTAAAATTACATATTTATTTCAATTGCTTATTAGTACAGATAAGTAATTTGAATTTCAAGTATTGCTTTTCTAAAATCTTAGTTCATAGTTCTAATACTACTCCCTGTGGGATCGATATATAGGACTCCATTAGAGCCCTATATTACTTGAGCGATACATATACTTGCATTTATAAATGTGACTTTACAATTATTGAAAATTTATTACATCCATATTTATCAAATCTATAACTGTTGTTAAGTTTTAGTGCAATTGCTGAGGAATTAAATCTTCTAGCAGCAGTATTAAATACTTGTATTTTTAAGCATATATAAAGTCACTAGGAATTAAATCTTTTAGCAGCAGTATTAAATACTTATATTTTTAAGCATATATAAAGTCGCAGCCAAGTTTTTGGAACCAAATAATAAAGATCAAGGAAAAGAATAGATAAAAGCGATACAATTAGGAAGTGAAAAAGAATTGGAAATGAGAGTACAAAAGAAACAAAAACTGAAAAAGAGAAAGTGGATACTGAAAAAGAAAAGGATCATGAATACGTAGACTTAGAATATCCATTTACATCAATGAAGATTACTGTGGAGAAACCTCCACCACCGTTTCCTCGTAGACTGAAGCAACACAAATAGAATAAACAATTCTCAAAATTTTTAAAATTCTTAAGAAGTTAACAGTAAAAATTCCCTTTGTAGAAGCTTTAGATCAAATTCTCAATTATGTGAAATTTATGAAAGATATTATGAAAAAGAAAAGGAAGTTCACGGATAACAAAACGTGCACTTAACGAAGAGTGTAGTGCAATTATTCAGAAAAAGCTTCCTGAAAAATTAAAAGATCTTGACAGTTTCACTATACCGTGTGCTATCGGTGAAAAATTCTATGGAAGAGACTTATGTGATTTGGGACTCAACATTAATCTTATGCCTCTATAAATTTTCAAAAGATTAAGATTAGGAGAAGTCTCACCTACTTTTGTAACTCTCTAGTTAGCAGATCATTCAGCTACATATCCTAAGGGAGTTATAGAAGATGTGTCAGTAAAAATGGATAAATTTATCTTTCATGTGGATTTCATTAAGTTACATATCCTAAGGGCGTTATAGAAGATGTGTTAGTAAAAGTGGACAAATTTATCTTTCTTGTGGATTTCATTGTTCTTAGATAGGGAGTTATAGAAGATGTGTTAGTAAAAGTGGAAAAATTTATCTTTCCTGTGGATTTCATTATTTTAGATATAGAAGATGTGTTAGTAAAAGTTGATAAATTTATCTTTCCTGTGGATTTTATTATTTTAGATATGGAGAGGAAGATAAAGAAATACCTATCATTTTAGGGAGATCATTTTTAGCTACTGGAAAAGCTATGGTAGTTGTTCAAAAAGGATAATTAACAATGAGAGTTAATGATCAAGAAGTGACTTTTATCATTGTGAAATCTATAAAATACCCTGCTGTTGAAAGAGATAATGAATGTTTTCACATGGAAATTAGTGAACATCTATTGAAAAAACATTTTAAAGGTGAAGAGAGTGATGAAGTTATTTTGGACGAATTAGGAAATGAAGAATTATATTATGTTCAGAAAAGATTTGAGATGTTGGATATTACAAAAATGCTGATAAGAATCTATTTCCATCAATTATAAAACCACCTGAACTTGAGTTGAAAGTATTACCTAGCCACTTGAAGTATGTATATGTTCAGGAAAGATTTGAGATGCTAGATATTACAGGAAATGCTGATAAGAATCTAGTTTCATCAATTATAAAACCACCTAAACTTGAGTTGAAAATATTGCCTAGCCACTTGAAGTATGTGTTTCTCGGACACTCATCTACATTACTTGTGATTATATCTTCAATTGAAGTATGTACTTTTGGGAGACTCATCTACATTACCTGTTATTATATCTTAAGAATTAAAAGAAGAAGTATGTATTTTTACGAGACTCATCTACATTACCCGTTATTATATCTTCAGAATTAAATGATTATGAAATATGTGTTTTTGGGAGACTCATCTACATTACATGTTATTATATCTTTAGAATTAAATTAATTGCAAGAGCTTCTGGGAGACTCATCTACATTACATGTTATTATATCTTCGGAATTAAATGATTTGCAAGAGCAAATATTTTGGATAGTACATTACATATTATTATATCTTCAGAATTAAATGATTTACAAGAACAAAGACTGATAGATACCTTGAAAAGATATAAGAAAGCTTTTGGTTGGACCTTAGCTGATATTAAGGGAATCAGTCCTTTAATCTGTACGGAGAGAATTATATTAGATGAACAATACAAACCAAGAGTTGATCCCCAAAGGAGATTAAACCCTATAATGAAAGAAGTAGTTAAGAAGGAAAATTTGAAATGGTTAGACAGTGGAATTATATATCCTATTTCAGATACTACGTGAGCAATTCCAATTCATTGTATTCCTAAGAAAGGAGGAGTGACCGTTGAAACAAAAGAAAATAATGATTTAATATCTATTAGACAAGTTACTGGGTGGGTTATTTGCATTAATTAAAGAAAATTAAACACTGCCCCCAGAAAAGATCACTTCTCTTTACCCTTTTTACATCAAATAGTAGATAGATTTCCTTGGCACAAATATTTTTGTTTTTTAGATGTATATAACAGTTACCATCAAATTTCTATTACTCATGAGGATCAAGAAAAGACAACATTTTCTAGTCTTTTTGGAAATTTTGCTTTTTGAAGAATGCCTTACGGATTATGTAATGCACCTGCAACATTCCAGAGATGTATAATATCTATATTTAGTAAGTTAATTGATGATGGATTGGAAGTATTTATGGATGATTTCTCTGTATTTGGAACATCATTTGACACATGCTTAAATTATCTTGAAAAAGTTTTAGAGTTATGCGAAAGAACTAATTTGGTTCTGAATTGGGAGAAATGTCAATTTATGGTTCCAGGAGGAATTATGTTAGGGCATAAAATTTTGAAAGATGGTATGGAAGTAGACCCTGCAAAAATTCAAGTGATATCTAAACTAACTCCTCCTACTAATGTAAGAGAGGTTAGGAGTTTTCTTGGACATTTTGGTTTTTACAGACTTTTTATTAAAGATTTTTCAAACATTACCAACCTCTATGCCAACTTTTAGAAAAGAACAAAAAATTTGAATTTACTGAAAAAACCTCTATGCCAACTTTTAGAAAAGGACAAGAAATTTGAATTTACTGAAAGTTGTTTGAATGCATTGAGTTATTAAAAGAAAAATTAATCACAGCCCCTATTATAGTTTCACCTAACTGGGAGAAATCATTCGAACTGATGTGTGATGCTAGAGATTATGCTTTGAAGCTGTTCTTGGACAAAGGTATGAAAAGATTTTTAAAGTTATATACTACGTTAGTAAAACTCTTAATGATGCAAAAATTAATTATGTTGTTTCTGAAAAAGAGTTATTGGCCATTGTGTATGCTTTAGAAAAATCTAAATCTTATTTAATTGGAGCTAAAAGTGTTGTGCACACTGATAAGTCTGCTATAAAATATCTAACGCAAAAAAAGAATGCCAAACCAAGGTTGATTGAATGGATACTTTTGATGTAAGAATTTGATCTTGTGGTTATTGATAGAAAGAGAACTGATAATCAAATTGCTTATTATTTGTCGAGACTAGAAAATCATGAATTATCTGACACTAATAATGAATGTACAAATAGTTTCATTAACGAACAACTTTATAATATTAATGAGTGGTAAATACCATGGTATGCTGATATTATTAACTATATTGTGCCACCTATGCTGACACTGCAACAACAAAGGAAATTCATTCATGATGGAAAAGCATATTTTTTAGATGAGCCTTATTAATATAAACAATGTAAGGACCTTATTATGAGGAGATGCAGACCTTATGAAGAAACTGATGTAATCATTCAGAAATGTCATGATTCTGAATTTGGAGGTCATTTTGGGATTGATAAAATTGCTTATAAAATATTGCAAGCTGGATTTTATTGGCCTACTATCTTTAGAGTGTTTATAGATATATAAAAACTTGTGATCGTTGTCAACAAGTAGGAAATATATCTACAAGAAGTGAAATGCCTCCGAATTTCATGTTAGAAGTTGAGATCTTTGATGTTTGGGGATTAGTTTTTATGGGACCATTTATTCCTTCATTTTGGAACTTATATATATTAAAAGTAGTAGACTATGTTTCTAAGTGGATTGAAGCGCAAGCTTTACCTCGTTGTGACGCTAAAAGTGTTTCAGGGTTTTTAATGAAAAATGTTTTCACTAGATACGGAATGCCTAGAATGATTATCACCGACGGAGGATCCCATTTTAGGAATAAATATATTCATAGATTAGCAGAGAAGTTTAATATTATTCATAGAATCTCTACTACCTATCATCCTCAAATTAGTGGGTTAACTGAAGTTTCTATTAGAGAGATTAAAAAAATACTTGAAAATACTATAAACTCTAGTATAGTAGATTGGTCCACTAGACTGGATATAACAAATACTTGAAAAGACTGTAAACCCTAGTAGAATAGATTGGTCCACTAGACTGGATATCACATTATGGGCTTACAGGACTGCTTATAAGACTCCTATTGGAATGACTCCTTACAGACTGATTTTTGAAAAGACTTGACACTTACTAGTAAAATTGGAGCATAAAGCATATTGGGTGATTAAAGAATTCAATTATAATTTGAAAGATGCTGGTGAGAGTTGGAGCATAAAGCATATTGGGTGATTAAAGAATTTAATTATAATTTGAAAGATGCTGGTGAGAAAAAACTCCGATTGGAATGACTCCTTACAGACTGATTTTTAGAAAGACTTGTCACTTACCAGTAAAATAAAAGCATATTGGGCGATTAAAGAATTCAATTATAATTTGAAAGATGTTGGTAAGAAGAGATTTTTACAACTAAATGAATTGGAAGAATTAAGAAATGAATCTTATGCTAATGACATAATTTATAAGAAAAAACTAAAGCTATGGCATGATCGAAAGATTAACCAAAAGAACTTTGAACCAGGATAGGAAGTTTTGCTTTACAACACTAGGCTGAAGTTATTCCCTGAGAAATTGAAGTCTCGTTGGTTAGGACCCTTTACTGTGACTCAAGTTTATACTTACGAAGCTGCTGAGATTGATAAACTAGAAATAGATTTAAAGTAAATGGACACAGATTAAAACCATATTTTGAGGGTAAAAGATAAAATTTTAAAGAGGTTATAATGACCAGTCAACCTGAATAACACCAGAATAGGTCGGGCTGACGACGTTAAATCAAGCGCTTTATGGGAGACGACCCATAGTTATCTTTACTTGTATTAGCGATTATAGTAGTTTTATTTGAAATTATCGTTAGTTTGTGGTAGTATTGAGCTTTACTACTCTTATTTACCCTTAAATCATCATAACAATTGGATCCATCGAGAAAAATTGAAACGCATTCGGACCAGAGCGAAACTGTGCAATTTTTGCCTTGGGCGCCATCGACGCTGTCGACAGCGGGATATTCGAGAGAGTCCAGGAAAAATAAATACAAAGGATTATGTTCAGCAAAACTTCCAAAAGGACTAGTAAATATTGTCTTTGCTTGATCCTCATGAGTAATAGAACTTTGATGGTAACTATTATATCCATCTAAAAAACAAAAATATTTGTGCCCAGTAAATCTATCTACTATTTGATATAAAAAGGGTAAAGGGAAGTGATCTTTCCTGGTGGTAGTGTTTAATTTTCTATAATCAATGCAAATACCCCACCTAGTAACTTGTCTGATAGATTTTAATTCATTATTTTCTTTTGTTTCGACGGTCACTCCTCCTTTCTTAGGAACACAATGAATTGGACTTACTCACGTACTATTCTAAAATAGGATATATAATTCTAGTGTCTAACCATTTCAAAATTTCCTTCTTAACTACTTCATTCATCATTGGATTTAGTCTCCTTTGTGGATCAACTCTTGGTTTGTATTGTTCATCTAATATAATTTTGTGCGTACAGATTGAAGGACTAATTCCCTTAATATCAGCTAAGGTCCAACCAAAAGCTTTCTTATATATTTTCAATGCATCTAACAGTCTTTTCTCTTGCAAGTCATTTAAATCTGAAGATATAATCACAAGTAATGTAGATGAGTGTCCTATAAACACATACTTCAAGTGGCTAGGCAATATTTTCAACTCAAGTTTAGGTGGTTTTATAATTGATGGAACTAGATTCTTATCAACATTTTCTGTAATATCCAACATCTCAAATCTGTCTTGGACATAATCAAATTCTTCATTTACTAATTCTATAAGGCTATCCAGATGATGTAAAAACTATGAAATATTTATAAGTTAAGGGAATGCTTTGAGTTTAAAATTTAGGGAAAGAAAGGTGATGTTCAAAATGTAAAGGCTATCCAGATATAGTAATCCTCACTTGAAAAAGGAAAAAGAAAGGATTGACAACAAACCCTGAAAGGCTATCCAGATATAATAATCCTCACTTGAAAAAGGAAAAAGAAAGGATTGAAAACAATACCTGAAAAGAAAATAAAAAATTTATAGGATTGAAAGCAATCCAAATGAAAAAGAGAAAAAAAAAGAAAAAACTATGAAGGTATGGAGAAGCTTGAGGATATGCCTAATCAAAAATTGGCTTCACTGGACCTACCTAAAGAGAAAACTTAAATAAATTCCTGAGCTTATATTTATGGAATAGATCTCTTACTAGTAGTGTTCTCAAGAAATTCCTATCATCTAAATATTCTAAGTGACTTAATATTGCAACATATAGTCATTCTTGAAATGAATAGAAGACTAGAACTCTTAAACTTGATGACTAGATAATCTTGNACTAGAACTCTTAAACTTGATGACTAGATAATCTTGTGGCTACAGAGTTAATTCAATTACTTGAATTTTTTTTAAAAATCTCACTATGATAATTATTTAAATCAAACTTATAGTATTTCTAAATTAAAAATTTACTACAATAGATCATATCTTTTATGTAGTACTAATATTACTTAAGGGCAAGTAAAAGTTACGTTTGGGGGATTTTGACAAGAGGAATATATGTTGATTTTTCATACCTATTTTATACTATTTTTGATGATATTGCACTTTAAAGAAAGGTATTTTTGATATTTTGTTGCAGGAATGATGAAATAGGGTCATTAGAGCAAAGAGATGCAAAAAGGAGCAAATTTGGAGCGAAAAGGGCCAAAATGTGAAGAATTGATTTAGGGCACCGACGACGCCATCGACCCCGCCGACGAAAGGATTTTCCCGAGACTACAAAATTAATTAATTAAAAAGGTCCGCCGACGGCGCCCTCGGCTATTATGTCCAACTAGGCTTTGGATGAGGATAAATTTTGAAGGGATGCTTAGTTAACTCTTGGGAAAGCTCATCCACAACTTTAAAAGAAAATTTTAGCCAAAAATTGAGAAAGCCTGGAGAGATACTGAAGGTCTTGGAGGTTAGAGAGGTTCCATTAGAGTGTCAAAAGTGTGAGGAATTCTTCGAGAGATTGTAAGAGTGGAGGGAATGTGAGAGATTTCTTCCTCCTTGTTGCTTCAAAGAGGAATTTTGTGTGCTATAAAGAAAGGAAGAGATTCAGAGGAGCTTCGAAGAGTTTTTTCAGGGAGAAATTAGATATAAGTTTATTTATTGTTGTAGTTTGTATGACTTTGCTTTTATATATGAATTTCGAGTTTTGTTGAGTTTTCCCCATGAGATCTGAGTAGTTTTCTCTGTCTTTCTCCTTGTCTTGAGATTTTTGAAATGGTGATTTGAATCGGTGACGCCATGAAAATGTTAAGGACATTGTGATGATCTTTCTACTTTGATCTTAAATTACTTTCAATTTGGTCAATTGATTTTTTAAAATATGTTGAGTTTTACAACTAAAGTGAAGATTACATCCAAGATTTATGGAGGTCAAAATAAAATATGTTGAGTTTTACAACTAAAGTGAAGATTACATCCAAGATTTAGGGAGGTCAAAGCCATTGGAAGTTGAGTTTTACAACTAAAGTGAAGATTACATCCAAGATTCAAGGAGGTCAAAGCCCTTAGAAGTTAGGTGCAAATAAATAGGGAACTAAAATTATCGGCCATAGAATTCGAGATTTTAAAGTAACATACTAAAATCCCCAATTTGTTCCTATCGTATGGGTGCTAAAGTGTAGATGTAGCCCTCAGGCAAGGAGAACGTGGGAGCTCCAAAGCGAGTCGGTATCCTCCCAGCCTAGCCGTAGATTCAGTAAACAAGCGTAGGATTAGTCAATGTTCTTTATGCCTGGACCAAAGGGTAAAGAATAGGTATGCTCCTATTTGGCACATTATAATTTGAACAGATTTAATTTATCCATTCACTATAATTTCTTGACAAGGAGAATGCTGCTTTCTTATATATTAAATATCACATTAAAACTTTTATTAGTATAATTTGTTATTTAAGAGTTATTAAAATTACATATTTATTTCTATTGCCTATTCATGATAGATAAGCAATTTGAATTCTTATGTTGCGATTAAGTATTACTTTTCTAAGATCTTAGTTCGTAGTTCTAATCTTACTCTNTTCTTGACAAGGAGAATGGTGCTTTCTTATATATTAAATATCACAAAATTAAACCCTACTTTCTATATTTAGTTATTTATTTGTTATCCAAATTATCTACTTATTTAAATTGCCTATTAGTGACAGATAAACAAATTAAACGTCATTGTTGTAGTTGAAGTATTCCTTTTTATTAAGCCTTAGTCCGTAGTATTCTATTTCTCCCTATGAGATCGATAACTAGGACTTCATTAGAGCCCCNGCTGAGGAATTAAATCTTTTAGCAGCAATATTAAATACTTATATTTTTAAGCATATATAAAGTCACGGTCAGGAAGCCACTTTTGGGATGAAGAAAGTGGCTCATAATTGTATTGCAAATGTAAATAAACTCTGTAAACATAAGAAATTTCTAGAGATATTATCTTATGGTGATCTTGGCACCTCCATTCCTGTTAAGCCTATTCTGGTGGGGTGACATCCTCCCCAAAAGGGATGGATCAAAGTTAATACTGATGGCAGCTTCTTATATCCCCATGCTAGCATGGCGGGTGTTTTTAGGGACTGTAAAGTTGTTTCTTTATGATATTTTCAGTCTCTTGCCTTTGTTAGTGATCCTCTGAAAGCTGAAACCCTGGCAATTTATTGGGCCATTCTTCTAGCCAAAAGATTTGGTATGTATCAACTCTTGGTGGAATCAGACTCAAGAACTTTTATTAGCATTATGAATGGTTCAAGAGATAGCCCTTGGCATCTGATATACTTGTTTAATGGAATTCAACAAATGGAGCAGGGCCTACAGATCAATTATTTTCACATCCACAGGGAAGGTAACATGCCTCCTAATTGGTTAGGTAGAGTGGGACTTCACACTGATCATACCCTTATCAGTAAATCAGCTCCCCCTCCACTGAAGTTACTCATGGAAGGCGATTTTTACCCATTCCTTCTGTTAGATAATCTTTTTCATAGGTCTTTATTTTGATGGGCTCACCCTACTGCTTAATTAGGGGTCCCATTTTTTGCATGTAACTCTGTTGCCTTTTTCTTTTAATCTACTGAANCCAAAGTTTTTTTTTGGCCCTTTACCCCCCCCCCCCCCCACAAACCTACCCAAATTACCTAAACACCCCCAAATCCCAAATTTGACAAAAAATCCCAATTTCACCCAAAATACCCAAATTTTTTCAAAAATCACTTCAAACCATTTCAAAATACCCAAGTTGCCCATAACCACCTAAAATTGTCAACATAACCAAAATACCGGCAAATTTGCCAAAATTACAAAATACACTTGGCAACCCAACTTTTCCCAAAACCTTAAAAATCATCTCAAGTCTCTACAAAACCAATTTGGACCCTCCAATTGGACATAATTTGGACCCTCCAATTGGACATAATTTGCCCAATTTAACCATTTTGACCAAAAACCCCAAATTGCCTTTAAAGGCCCAATTTCCCCAAATTTATCCCAAATGTACATCAATTTAACCCAATTTCCCTTAATTTCAATTCTAATCTCAAATTCATATTTCATATGACCAATTAAAACCCAAAAAAGCCTAATTGGTCCATGCTTTGAGCTTAATTTTGATCCAAATCAAAACCCAATTGGGCTTTTTTGGGAAAAGTTGGGTTTTGGTCAAAAAAGCCCAACCCAAAAAAGCCCAATTTCCCCAAATGTACATCTAATTGGTCCATGCTTTGAACATATTTTTGAATTCCACATTATTTTGATCCCCAATTTTGACCATATGACTTAATCTCACCTAATTGAACCACATAGGCTACTTAATTTGCCCTAATTTTGATCCTAAACTCTTTATANTTCAATTAATTTTAATAAATCACAAAAAATACAAAAAATTATGAAATTTTGGCCAAATGACTTTCTGGTCAAGGGCTAGCTCATATAAAAATTTCAAGTGATTAGGAGTTGTCTTGATCATCTTTTTAAATTTTCTTTGAAAATGCATGTTTTTGCATAAAAAAATTATATGAATTAAATTAAATTGTGAAAATTTAGATTTTTTTCCTCTGATGTCTTAATTGACCTATCAGTAGGGTTGTATAAAAATTTCAAAGTCATTTGACTTAAATTTGATAAATTATGAAAGTTTGGACCCTTAAGGGCAAAATTGTAATTTCGAATATTTTTGCCTTAATGAATATTTAGGCTTAATAATAATGGAAAATGGGTAATTTCTGATATTAATTAACTCATTTGATGATTTGCAATAAAAAAATGGGCTTAATTGGTAGAAATTCACTTCACTTTGCCACATTACAAGATAAATGAAAAATCTCTATAATTATCAAAATTTTGGGAACTTCACTAGCATGAAATGATTTTTGAATTTAAGGGTATAATTTTGGGAAATTGAAGATTTCACACCCTTATTTTATAATAAAAAATAATATCAAAATAATCTTGGTAATGATCGCTTAA
>JXCR01104995.1:63118-93373 GCA_002079205.1 Phalaenopsis hybrid cultivar | reverse complement strand
ATCTCTGTATAGTTGAGACTAAGCATAGGATGTTTTTTTTTCAGCATTTTGAGTGTTGTGGCTTGGATTGCGACACTGAATTAATTTATTGAGGTTGAGAAAATACCAAACTTAGGTGTGTTATGTAACGTATATTGTACCTCTTGGAATTTATATATAAATGTGATGTTTTATGTTGTGAAAGTTTATATGTGCTAAGTATATCATTTAGTTACTTAAAATTATGTCTATAATGATTAAACAGATGTCATTTATGCTTGGAATTGATCGAAATAGCAAAAATCTGGAATTTGGACAAAATCAATAGAGCCCGCCGACAGTGGCCTCGACGCTGCCAACGTCAAGAATTTCCCGAGACTTAGGATTTAAATTCAAATTGAGCGCACCGACGGTGCCATCGACCCTGCCGACGGCGAGCTCACAAAAAACACCTTTAACCGTGATTTTTACCAGTCAACTGCCACTATTCATCATCCTTTCCTCCTAAAAACGTGATTTTTGACCTAGGGCTTGAGAGATCTTGGATTAGGAGGTGATTTCAAGGCTTTTTGACACCAAATTTGATCATCTTTAGGTAAGAGCTTCACTCCAAACTAAAAATATTTGATTTCCACCATGAATTTCTTCCACATTGAGGAGATACAAAAAATTGGGGAATGTGAAGAAAATTTTGGAAGAAATTCATGGATCTTATCGTTGAACTCTTAGAATTACTATTGGACGCCATGGTTTATATATTTGAAGTAATTTTTTGAATTTTTCTATAATTTGACTAGATTAAAATGGCTCCACGACAAAGGAGAAGAGTTAAGTTCGGCGAGTCTCGCTTCGTCAATGCGATGGCTCAAACAAAATTTACTTCCATATTTAAAGGAAAGAAGTGCATACAAGATCGAGTTTTTGAAAGTATGGGAGGAGAAATCAAATGAGTTATTGTCAAGCGGAGGTGGAAAAACTTTTGTTACACCACCAATAAAGCTGATGCAAATGCTGTGAAGGAGTTGTACGCCAATGTGATTTATTCTGATGACAAAATTGTTCAAGTGCATGGATTCCCTGTTGAGTTTAATGCTACCCGCATCAACACTTTTTATGAAGTCCCAGGCTCTTACAGTTGCCAATATGAATCCTTCATTACGATGGCGGCCCCCTCAATAATGTGATCAACTTTCTCACTGATGGGAAAGGAACATGGAAGATAAAGCAAACACCTTTTACGAAGTCCCAGACTCTTATAGCTGTCATTATGAATCCTTTAGTACGATGGAATGCCCCCTCAATGATGTGATCAACTTTCTCACTGATGGGAAAGGAACATGGAAGATAAAACAGTGAGAACGGGTAAATTTTTCTGCTTCCATGTTGAATTCCACCTCTAAGGCCTGTNAAGCCATGATTTACATATTTGAAGTAATTTGTGGAATTTTTCTATAATTTGATTAGATTAAAATGGCTCCACCACAAAAGAAAAGAATTGAGTTCGACGAGTCGCTTCGTCAATGTGATGGCTCAGACAAAATTTACTTCCTTATTTAAAGGAAAGAAGTACATAAAAGCTCGAGTTTTTGAAAGTCTGGGAGGAGAAATTGAACGAGTTATTACCGAACGGAGGTGGGAAAACTTTTGCTACACCACCAATAAAGTTGATTCAAATGTTGTGAAGGAGTTCTACGCCAATGTGATTTATTCTGGTGACGGAATCGTTCAAGTGCGTGGATTCCCTATTGAGTTTACTGCCGCCCGCATCAACACTTTTTATGAAGTCTCAGACTCTTATAGCTGCCAATATGAATCCTTTAGTACAATTGAAGGCTCCCTCAATGATGTGATCAACTTTCTCACTGATGGGAAAGGAACAGGGAAGATAAAGCAGCGAGAAAGGGTAAATTTTTCTGCTTCCATGTTGAATGCCACCTCTAAGGAGTGACACTATTTCATTTCCTCTACTTTGTTACCAACCTATCACCATAGTGAGGTAACTAGAGATAGAGCTATTCTGAATTTCTGTATTCAGAATAGTAGAACTATAAATGTGGGGAGAATAACTCTTAAGAATATATTGACTACGACAAGGAGTGAGACTAGTGGAGGTCTAGGACATCTTGGACTTCTTTATGCAACTTGCAAACTTTCTGGAGTAGAATTTGGAGATGAAGAATGGGTTCATCCTATGAAACCCATTAGTAAAGCAAATTTGAAAACTTATGAATCCCATGAGAAATGGAGAACTGGAAGTAGATGTCTCCTCTACAAGTTATAACCTTCCACCTTCTAGTTCCCCTACCCTCTCTGATTTGATGAATGAGTTGACCTTGCAGCGGAAGAGCATAGAATTGATAAGTGAAAGGACTGGAGGTTTAGAACGTCGACACGATTCATGATAGTGAGTACCTGCAGAGGCATTCAAATTTAAGGTAGCCTATTATGAAGCTCAGGCCCGACACTACAGAGGAGAGCCTGATGTTACGTTTCCTGAATACCCCCGATATACTCAGTATAAACCCAATCCACCTGCTGATCAAGGCGGTGAAGATATAGCTTGGGATTTTGATATTGAATTAAATTGATGTTCTTATATTTGTATTTTTATTTTATGCNTTGAGATTATCGCTAGTTCATGGTAGTATTAAGCTCTACTACTCTTATTTACCCATGAAATATCATAAAAATTGGATCCATGAAGAAAAATTGGATAATTTTAAATTTTTATAAAGTTAGTGTTATAGTTAAATGTGTATGTGTAGTTCAATAGATATTGAGTAGAATTGTGGATTGTAATGTGATTTTCGTTTTGCATTTTAAAGTTTTAATTGTTTAATATTGTGATTGTGTTAGGAAATGTTGTTNTGAAAAACCTCCAGAACTAGAGTTGAAGTTACTTCCTGATCATTTAAAATATGCCTTTTTAGGAGATTCCTCAACTTTAACAGTTATAATTTCCTCAAAATTAACGATGGAAGAAGAAGAAAGGTTGATGAAAATGTTGAAAAATTTTAAGAAAGCCTTTGGATGGACAATTGCTGATATTAAATGAGTCAGTCCTTCAATTTGTATGCATAAAATTCATATGGAAGAGAACTGCAAACCCATGGCTGATCCACAAAGGAGATTGAATCCTGTTATGAAATAAGTTGTAAAGAAAGAAAATTTAAAGTGATTAGATGCTAGAATTATCTACCCTATTTCAGGTAGTGCATGANAAATTCTGAAAAATTTTAAGAAAGCCTTCGGATGGACAATTACTGATATTAAAGGAATCAGTCCTTCAATTTATATGCATAGAATTAATTTAGAAGAAAATTGCAAACCCAGGGTTGATCCACAAAGGAGATTAAATCCTGTTATGAAAGAGGTTATTAAGAAAAAAATTTTANTGAGTTAGTCCAATTCATTGCGTTCCTAAAAAAGGAGGAGTAACTGTAACTGTAAATGAACATAATGAGTTATTACCTACTAGATAATTTCAGGGTGGTGAATATGCATTGATTATAGAAAATTAAATCTTGCCACAAGGAAAGATCATTTTCCACTACCCTTTATAGAGCGAATATGCATTGATTATAGAAAATTAAATCTTGCCACTAGGAAAGATCATTTTCCATTACCCATTCTAGATCAAATGCTGGATTTTGATTATAGAAAATTAAATCTTGCCACTAGGAAAGATCATTTTCCACTACCCTTTCTAGATTTTATAGAAAATTAAATCTTGCCACTAGGAAAGATCATTTTCCATTACCCTTTCTAGATCAAAAATAGAAAATTAAATCTTGCCACTAGGAAAGATCATTTTTCATTACCCTTTATAGATCAAATGCTGGATAGACTAGCTGGGCATAAATACTTTTATTTTGTGGATGGATATACTGGTTATCACCAAATTTAAATATCTCATAAGGATCAAAAGAAAACAACGTCTATTAGTCCTTATGGTACTTTTTCTTTTAGAAGAATACCCTTTGGATTATGTAATGTCCTTGCTACATTTCAAAGATGCATGATGGCAATTTTTTGTGATTTAATTGAAAAAGAGATTGAAGTATTCATGGATGACTTTTCAGTGTTTGAAACTTCATTTGACTCATGTTTTAAACATTTATCCAAAGTTGTTAAGCACCACAAAGAAACAAATTTAGTCCTTAACTGGGAAAAATGCCACTTTGTGGTAGCAGGAGGAATTGTTTTAGGATATCAAATATCAGAAAATGATATGAAAGTAGATCCTGCTAAATTAAAGTGATTGCTAATTACCTTATCCAACAAATGTAAGAGAAATTAGGAGTTTTTTAGGACATGCTGGATTCTACAGGTGATATATTGAGGACCTTACCCAAATGTAAGGGAAATTAGGAGTTTTTTAGGACATGTTGGATTCTACAGACGATATATTAAAAACTTTTCAAAGATTATTAAACCTTTATGTCATTTACTGAAGAAAGATGCAATTTTTAATTTTGATGAGGAATGCCTAAAAGCTTTTAAGTTATTAATATAAAAACTAATCACTGCATCAATTATAGTTTCACCAAACTGGGAAAAGTTTTTTGAATTAATGTGTGATGCTAGTAATTATGCTATTGGAGCTGTTTTAGANATATATATATATATATAGGATTGAAAGAAATCCAAATGAAAAAGAGAAAAGAAAAGAAAGAAAAAAAATATATAATATAAAAGTGAGGAGAATCTTGAGGAGATGCTTAATAAAAAATTAGCTTCACTGGACCTACCTACAGGGAAAACTTAATTACATTCCTGAACTTATATTTATGGAATAGGTCTTCTACTAGTAGAGTTCTCATGCAGTTCCTATATTTTAAACATTTTAAGTGACTTAATATTGCAACATATAGTCATTCTTGAAATGAATAAAATNTAGAAGCTCGCCAACGGCGCCATCGACCCCGCCGACGGCGAGACCGGCCAATGGACGGTTATGCGGGTTCAAATGGTGGTTCTTTTGGCGGTTTTTGGGCGGGAATAGTCTTTTTAAACTCAAAAATTCGAATTTCAATTCATATTTTCCCTCCAAAAATGAAGTGAAACTCTACCAATTTCATTCCTATGGCATTCAATTCCTCTGATAATCCCAAAATGAGAGTTTTCAATCGGTGAAATTTTATTAGTGCGGAAGCGCAACGAATCTTCAACAAGTTGCTGACAAAGAAAAGATTAATCAAAGAATGAGGATTCGTAAATCGCGGATTGAATAATCCCACGATGGATATTGAAGAAATGACATTGCGGCAAAGATGGGAAGTGTTGTGCTACACTACTGCCGTCGTGATGGTTCCAGTGGTAAAAGTATTTTATGCAAATTTACATGGAATCAACCAATAAGTTATTTATGTGCGAGGAAGATGGATCAGTTTCACTCCTGCATGGATCAACGAACTATATATAATAGAGATTGTTCCTGTCTGCCACTATTCTAATTTCGTCCCAACGAGAAACCAAATGAATGAGATTTACCAATATTTAACGGACGAAACTGACGACTGAGAAACAAGAGAAAACGGGTATGTTAGTTTTTCTACAACACTTCTGAATCCTATTTCGAAACATTGGCACTTTTTCATTTTTGCGAAACTGTTACCGACAATGAAGATCGGTAAAGTTTCTAAATAAAGCGTCATTTTGAATTACTGCATCCAAAGGGTACTGTCAATCAACATTGGATCTATAATTATGAAGTCAGTTTTGGGCCTGATCGTTCACGGATTAACTTATGGGCTTGGACAGCCCTCCACAATTTTCTCACTTTGCAGTCAGTTCCAAGTGTCCTATGAAAATTGGGAAAAGTTACTGCTACCTTTGAAGCCTTTGGATCCAACTAAAAGATTCTAAGTTTTTGAAGATGAAAATGACATGGCCATTATAGTAGATCAAGCGTCTCAGAATTCACTACCATTTCAACCCTTAATTCCTGATAAAACTTTGGTGATCCTGCGCCGAATCAAGAAATTGGAAAAAGAGGTACAAAATGTCATGAATGCAATTAATAATATCTCTGATTTCTTCAATCATCTGGACTGGAGGATGGAGGAACATTTCGAACATTCTGGACATTTAGAAGATAGTTTGATACGATTGATGAGGATGATGAAATTAATTGAGGAGGATTCTACTGAAAAATTTCCATTTCGACCCTTCTACAACCTCTTCGTTCATGTGCAATCAATGGGTGATCTTCGAGGAGAATCGATCCTTCTACAACCTCTTCGTTCATGTGCAATAAATGGGTGATCTCAGAGGAGAATCGAGTACCAAGTCTGATGATTAGTGATTATATTGCTACCTGTCTGTCTATCTATGTATTTTAGTGTTATTTTGTATTTGCTTTGCTTTAGAATTATGCTTATAGATCTCTGTATAGTTGAGACTAAGCATAGAATGTTTTATTTTTAGCGTTTTGAGTGTTTTGGCTTGGATTGCGACGCTGAATTAATGTATTAAGGTTGAGAAAATACCAAACTTAGGTGTGTTATGTAACGTATATTATACCCCTTGATGTTTTGTGTTGTGAAAGTTTATATGTGCTAAGTACATCATTTAGTTATTAAAAATTATATCTATAATGATTAAACGGATGTTGTTTAGGCCTGGAATTGATCAAAATTGCAAAAATCTGGAATTTGGACAAAATCAAAAGAGCCCGCCGACAGCGCCCTCGACGCCGCCGACAACGAGATTTTCCCGAGACTTAGGATTTAAATTCCAATTAATCGCGCTGACGGCGCCATCCACCCCGCCGACGGCGAGATCACAAAAAACACCTTTAACCGCAATTTTGACCAGTCAACTGCCACTATTCCTCATCCCCTTCCTCCTAAAAATGCCATTTTTGACCTAGGGCTTGAGAGATCTTGGATTAGGAGGCTATTTCAAGGCTTTTTGACACCAGATTTGATCATCTCTAGGTAAGAGCTTCACTCCAAGCTAAAAATATTTGATTTCCACCATGAATTTCTCCAACATTGAGGAGATCCAAAAAATTTGGGAATGTGAAGAAAATTTGGGAAGAGATTCATGAATCTTATTATTGAACTCTTAGAATTACTATTGGAAGCCATGATTTACATATTTGAAGTAATTTGTGGAATTTTTCTATAATTTGATTAGATTAAAATGGCTCCACCACAAAAGAAAAGAATTGAGTTCGACGAGTCGCTTCGTCAATGTGATGGCTCAGACAAAATTTACTTCCTTATTTAAAGGAAAGAAGTACATAAAAGCTCGAGTTTTTGAAAGTCTGGGAGGAGAAATTGAACGAGTTATTACCGAACGGAGGTGGGAAAACTTTTGCTACACCACCAATAAAGTTGATTCAAATGTTGTGAAGGAGTTCTACGCCAATGTGATTTATTCTGGTGACGGAATCGTTCAAGTGCGTGGATTCCCTATTGAGTTTACTGCCGCCCGCATCAACACTTTTTATGAAGTCTCAGACTCTTATAGCTGCCNATTACATCCAAGATTCAGGGAGGTCAAAGCCCTTGGAAGTTGGGTGCAAATAAATAGGGAAATATTATTATCGGGCGTAGAATTGGAGATTTTAGAGTGACAGACTAAAATCCCTAATTTGGTCCTATCGTTCGGGTGTTGAAGTATAGATGTTAGCCCTCAGGTGAGGGGAACGTGGGAGCTCCGAAGTGAGAGGTGGTATCCTCCCAGCCTAACCGCAAATTCAGTAAACAAGCATAGGATTAGTCAATGTTCTTTATGCCCGGACCAAAGGGTAAAGAATAGGTATGCTTTTATCTGACACAATATAAATTGAACTAATTCATTTTATCCATTCACTGTAATTTCTTGAAAAGGAGAAGATGTTTTCTTATATATTGAATATCACAATTAAACCCTACTTTATATCATTAGTTATTTATTAGTAATTAAAAATATCTATTTATTTCAACTTCCTATTAGTGACAGATAAGCAAATTGAACGTCGTTGTTGTGATTAAAGTATTTCTTTTCTAAGGTCTTAGTCCGTAATTTTAAACTATTCCCGTTGATAAGTGTGATCGATATCTAGGACTTCATTAGAGACCTATATTACTTGAGCGATGCGTATACTTGCATTGATAAGTGTGACTTTACAGTTATTGAATATTTAAAACGTCCATATTTATCTTATATTTTAAGCATATATAAAGTCACTGTCAAGTTTTTTGCGCCGTTACCGGGGATTTAAATCTTCTAGCAGCGGTATCAAATTCTTGTATTTTTAAGCATATATAAAGTCGTTGTCACATAACTTCTTACTCAATGGGAATCCTGGAAGATCATAAAATTGCTCTTGCTTAAGGCATTCACTCTCTCCTCCTAACTGACAACACAAAGTTGGATTAAAAAGACAAAGACATGAATCTTTGATATTCCCTGACCTCATCCTTGGTCATCTTGGATGGGACGAAATACCCAGGCATCCCAAACTCTACTGGAGAATATCGACGAGGTGTCATGTGTTAATCAAAGAAAATAAAGCCTATGGAATAAGATGACAAGGAAATTGCATCTACCACCATAAAAATTCTTTTTACAGTCTTAAAGAAAACCATAATTGCCATGAAAAATAGTAGAATCGAAAACTTTTATAAGGTATAGAAAGGAAAAGACACAAAAATTAAAAGGTCCAATGAAATTTTTTTTAACTAAAAGAGGATTACTGCAATAAACAGACACCATAACTCAATTCTATGGAAAATTACCCTATATAAGGGCTAAAAAAACCTCAATTGAGACATGACCCAGTCGAAGCAGCCTCCGAAGCAAAAATTCACCCCCATACTTACATTGAACTAACTATTGGAAACAGCTTGAGCCTGATAGATTTTTTATCTCTCTCAAAGATCCATGAGTTTTTAAGGGATGGTAGCCACCTTATTTTTTATCACATCAGCCTCCTCTTCCAATATCATCGTGTGAGAGGACAATACACACATCTCTGAACATTGTTGTATGCCAGCCTCATGCATGAATGAACATTTGATCTACTTTAAATGACTAACTAGCTTCTCATGACCTTACTCAGTCCCCTCTACAGTGTCCTTACGTGCCTTCAAAGGGGGTGAATGGTCATTTGGGTGATTAAATGCTCCATGCTCGCTGTCAGACTAACGATCTCATTCTGCCACCTGTTTCCCATCTTTTGTCGACATGGTCAGAGATTTGTTCAAATTTGGAAAATCCAGAGCATCTTCTACTTTAAAAGAGCCCAGAAATAAATATACCTAATACGAAAGTCTTCAATTGTATACCTAAAACTCCTAACAATTCTAAGACTGTCAGGTCCTACGAATCAGCTTTCTGAGACAACAAAAGAACCAATTGTTAGGTTGAGGTTCTGGTCTATAAAAGAGCTTGGTATTACATTCACATGTTGAATAGATAGGCTTTCGGTCATGGTGACTAGATTGGCATCTTTTGGGGTCGTCTCGGAGAGCCCATCTGACATGAATCTGAGACTACATTCTCTTCAACACCATCTTCTCTTTGGCTCACTCGCATTGTGTTTCTTGCCTCTCTCTTTTGATGTAACTCTCAGTTAAAATTCAAATTTGGGATATCAGTTTGGGACATCGTAACCTTATTCATCATGAGTTCTTGTGGGGCGAAGAAGCAATCAACGAAGAAATGGAAATCAGACGTTCGTACTAAGCAATGAAAGATAATATGATACTGGCAAGCTTGGAAATACTCTTGCATCCTATTTATAACAATTAATAGCATAGAAATCAATGGAGTATCAATCGCTGGAGTCATTTGATGATAACTAACCATTTACTATATTTAATTTTCTTGTTCTTTTTGCAACATGGCCTACTAATGTATGAGAGAATCTGCGAAATAAAGTATGTACATTCAAAATACACTTTGCTAGATTTAGACAGATCCAACGACTCAAAGCAAAACACATGTCACCAGATGAGACTTTGCAAGGATAAACAAAGATAATTAGAGGTCGAACAAACCACAAAACGAAGATTGGTCGAGTGATTGACAATGGTCAGCCGACCGAAATGTTAGTAGAACCAAAGGTTAACCAACTCAAAAACTGCTCAGAAAGGGGTTGACTAGCAAGAAGACTACTATCTAGACATTCATCTATTGCATGACATAAAGCTGATTTATTGGGGTTGTCANTCGGGCGTAGAATTGGAGATTTTAGAGTGACAGACTAAAATCCCTAATTCGGTCCTATCGTTCGGGTGTTGAAGTGTAGATGTTAGCCCTCAGGCAAGGGGAACGTGGGAGCTCCGAAGTGAGAGCCAGTATCCTCCCAGCCTAGCCACGGATTCAGTAAACAAGCATAGGATTAGTCAATGTTCTTTATAACTGGACCAAAGATGTTGAAGTGTAGATGTTAGCCCTCAAGCGAGGGGAACAACTGAAGTGTAGATGTTAGCCCTCAGGTGAGGGGAACGTGGGAGCTCCGAAGTGAGAGCCGGTGTCCTCCCAGCCTAGCCGCAGATTCAGTAAACAAGCATAGGATTAGTCAATGTTCTTTATGCTCGGACCAAAGCGTAAAGAATAGGTATGCTTCTATCTGACACAATATAAATTGAACTAATTCATTTTATCCATTCACTGCTTGACAAGGAGAAGGATGTTTTCTTATATATTGAATATCACAATTAAACCCTACTTTATATCATTTGTTATTTATTAATAATTAAAAATATCTACTTATTTCAATTGCCTATTAGTGACAGATAAGCAAATTGAACGTCGTTGTTGTGATTAAAGTATTTCTTTTTTAAGGTCTTAGTCCGTAATTTTAAACTATTCCCGTTGATAAGTGTGATCGATATATAAGACTCTCCATTAGAGCCCTATATTACTTGAGCGATACGTATACTTGCATTGATAAGTGTGACTTTATCCATTAGAGCCCTATATTACTTGAGCGATACGTATACTTGCGTTGATAAGTGTGACTTTACAGTTATTGAATATTTAATACGTCCATATTAATCTTATATTTTAAGCATATATAAAGTCACTGTCAAGTTTTTTGCGCCGTTACCGGGGATTTAAATCTTCTAGCAGCGGTATCAAATTCTTGTATTTTTAAGCATATATAAAGTTGTTGTCACATAACTCCTTGCTCAATGGGAATCTTGGAAGATCATAAAATTGCTCTTGCTTAAGGCATTCACTCTCTCCTCCTAACTGGCAGCACAAAGTTGGATTAAAAAGAAAAGACATGAATCTTTGATATTCCCTGACCTCATCCTTGGTCATCTTGGATGGGTCAAAATACCCAAGCATCCCAAACTCTACTGGAGAATATCGACGAGGTGTCATGTGTTAATCAAAGAAAATAAAGGCTATGGAATAAGATGACAAGGAAATTGCATCTACCACCATCAAAATTCTTTTTACAGTCTTAAAGAAAACCCTAACTGCCATGAAAAATAGTAGAATCAAAAATTATTATAAGTTATAGAAAGGAAAAGACACAAAAATTAAAAGGGCCAATGAAATTTATTTTTAACTAAGAGAGGATTACTACAATAAACAGACACCATAACTCAATTCTATGGAAAATTACCCTATATAAGGGCTAAGGAAACCTCAATTGAGACATGACCCAGTCGAAGCAGCCTCCGAAGCAAAAATTCACCCCGATACTTACATTGAACTAAACTATTGGAAATAGCTTGAANTATATATATATATATAGGATTGAAAGAAATCCAAATGAAAAAGAGAAAAGAAAAGAAAGAAAAAAAATATAATATAAAAGTGAGGAGAAGCTTGAGGAGATGCTTAATAAAAAATTGGCTTCACTGGACCTACCTACAAGGAAAACTTTATTACATTCCTGAACTTATTTTTATGGAATATGTCTTTTACTAGTAGAGTTCTCATGAAGTTCCTATCTTTTAAATATTTTAAGTGACTTAATATTGCAACATATAGTCATTCTTGAAATGAATAGAATACTAGAACTCTTAAACTTAATAACTAGATAATCTTAGCTTACAAGCTTAATTCAATTAAATGAATTGTTTTCTAAAAATCTCACTATGATATTTATCCTAAATCAAACTTATAGTATTTCTGAATTAAAACTTTACTACAATAGATCATAACTTTTATATATCTTAAATCAAACTTATAGTATTTTTGAATTAAAACTTTATTACAATAGATCATAACTTTTATGTAGAACTAAAATTACTTGAGGACAAGTAATAGTTAAGTTTGGGGGATTTTGACCAAAGGAAAATATATTGAATTACTTGAGGACAAGTAATAGTTAAGTTTGGGGGATTTTGACCAAAGGAAAATATGTTAAAATTTTCATACATATTTTATACTATTTTTAATGATATTGGNTTGACCAAAGGAAAATATGTTGAGATTATCATACATATTTTATACTATTTTTAATGATATTGCACTTTAAAGAAAGGTATTCTTGCAGGAATGATGAATTAGGGTCATTGGAGCAAAAAGATACAAAAAGGAGCGAATTTGGAGAGAAAAGGACCAAAATGTGTAGATTTGAACTAGGTCGCCGACGGCGCCCTCGACCCCGCCGACGGCGAGTTTTTTCCGAGACTACAGGACAAAATTCTTCAGATGTCCGCCGACAGCGCCCTCAAGGCCGCCGACGGCAATCGACAGTTATGCCTACTCAAGCTTTGGATAAGGCCAAATTTTGAAGGGATGCTTAGGCAACTCTTGGGAAAGCTCATCCTCAACTTTAAAAGAACATTTTGGCCAAAAATTGGAAAAGTCCTGGTTGTTAGAAATGCCCTAGAGGTTAGAGAAGTTCCACTAGTATGTAAAAATTGTGGGGATTTTTCGAGAGATTGTAAGAGTGGAGGGAAAGTGAGAGATTTCTTCCTCCTTGCTACTTCAAAAAGGAATTGCTTCGAGAGATTGTAAGAGTGGAGGGAAAGTGAGAGATTTCTTCCTCCTTGCCGCTTTGAAGAAGAATTTTCGAGAGATTGTAAGAGTGGAGGGAAAGTGAGAGATTTCTTCCTCCTTGCTACTTCAAAGAGAAATAGGAGGTGCTAGAGAGAGTTCATAGAGGTTAGAAAGGTTCCAATATTGTGAGGAACTCTTTAAAATTGTAAGAGTGGAGGGAAAGTGAGAGATTTCTTCCTCCTTGCCGCTTCAAAGAGGAATTCTATGTGCTAAGAGTGGAGGGAAAGTGAGAGATTTCTTCCTCCTTGCTACTTCAAAGAGGAATTCTGTGTACGTGAGAGATTTCTTCCTCCTTGCTACTTCGAAGAGGAATTATGTGTGCTGTAAAGAAAGGAAAAAACTCAAAGGAACTTTGAGGAGTGTTCTTGGGGAGAATTTAGAGATAAGTTATTTACTTGTTGTAGTTTGTATGACTTTGATTTTATATATGAATTCCGAGTTTTGTTGTATTTTCCCCATGAGTTCTGAGTAGTTTCTCTATCTTTCTCCTTATCTCGAGATTTGTGAAATGGTGATTTGAATTGGCAAAGCCATGAAAATATTGNGAACATAAGGGAAAGCTCTGATTCTAATATTTCCTCAGTAATTAAAATCTTTTAGGACAAATGTGTCTTCCCTATAGTCAAAGTAAACATTGATGGCAGCTTCTCCCCTTAGGGGGTTTGTTTTGGAGGTGTATTCAAAGGCCATCAAGGTAGATGTTTGTTATATTTTCATTCCCTAATGATTGCTCAAGCTTCTCTAAAGACTGAATCTGTGGTTGTGTTTTGGGCTCTCAGATTGGTCATTTTGAACAAATGGTCCTCTCTATAAGTTGAAATGGATTCTTCCCAACTCTTGGATTATGTTACACATCACAGTAATCCCCCTTGGCATATTCTCCAGTTGATCAAACAGATACAAAATTTGATAAAGAAAATTTCTATCACTTTCACGTTTAAGTAAAGAGAAGGAAATCAATAGGCAATTTTTTTGGCTCAGTGTGGGAGAGATTCCAAGATTGTAGCAGTCTCTACCTCTCCTATTCCTCTTTCTTTTTTGCTTCTAGGGGACCTGTTTAATGGCTCAAACCTTAGAATTGTAACTTCTTTTTTTATTTTAATAGGAATTCTCATATTTTGCCAATATATATATATATTCAAAAGCAAATAGATATTTTGCAGAGGCCCAAATATTGATTTCCTATACCTTTTTTGGTTCCATAATGAGAGTGCGCGATGTGCCTAAAATTTCATAGCCCCCGCACCACGGTGGGATCGAACCCTTGTCATGAGGGGACTTAGAATGACTTTGCCACCAATAGGCCAAGGTTTGTGTGTGTGTTGAATCATTTTAGGAAATAGAGTTTTGTATCTGTTGGATTTCGGGTTATCTTTTGTGATCACACCCCGAGAGTTAGAGTCCAGAGAAAGTGAGAATAAAGAGAACCAAGAGTTACGGTGGAGAAAATCAGGAGAGTTCGCATGACCAGTCTCCCTTCGATCTTCCATTATTCACTTATTTATGAGAACGTATTTTGTGCTATAGAAAGGAGGGAACAGTTGTGGAAATTATTCTTAATGTAATCAATGCTCTTATTAAATGTAAGGATTCATTCCATATCTATTTACAATTTGAATTTTGATATGATGAAAATTGGTTGATCGATTCCCTAGAATGCAGCCGATTGAGGCGATCAAGCCGACCTAGGCATTTGGTTGAATGACAATCTTGTTTGTCGCAACAAAAGTAGGTAGTTGTTTAATCGAGAACATGAGCTTTATGTCTGCTCTTCAATCAGTTGGTCAGTTGACTGATGAGTTGATTTGTTANGGAAAATCCAGAGCATCTTCTACTTTAAAAGAGCCCAGAAATAAATATACCTAATACGAAAGTCTTCAATTGGTGAGGGGACTATGTATACCTAAAACTCCTAACAATTCTAAGACTGTCAGGTCCTACGAATCAGCTTTCTGAGACAACAAAAGAACCCATTGTTAGGTTAAGTTTATGGTCTATAAAAGAGCTTGGTATTACATTCACATGTTGAATAGATAGGCTTTCGGTCATGGTGACTAGATTGGCATCTTTTGGGGTCGTCTCGGAGAGCCCATCTGACATGAATCTGAGACTACATTCTCTTCACCACCATCTTCTTTTTGGCTCACTCTCATTGTGTTTCTTGCCTCTCTCTTTTGATGTAACTCTCAGTTAAAATCCAAACTTGGGATATCAGTTTGGGACATCGTAACCTTATTCATCATGAGTTCTTGTGGGGCGAAGAAGCAATCAACAAAGAAATGGAAATCAGACGTTCGTACTAAGCAATGAAAGAAAATATGATACTGGCAAGCTTGGAAATACTCTTGCATCCTATTTATAACAATTAATAGCATAGAAATCAATGGAGTATCAATCGCTGGAGTCATTTGATGATAACTAACCATTTACTATATTTAATTTTCTTGTTCTTTTTGCAACATGGCCTACTAATGTATGAGAGAATCCGCGAAATAAAATATGTACAATCAAAATACACTTTGCTAGATTTAGACAGATCGAACGACTCAAAGCAAAACACATGTCACCAGATGAGACTTTGCAAGGATAAACAAAGATAATTAGAGGTCGAACAAACCACAAAACGAAGATTGGTCGAGTGATTGACAATGGTCAGCCGACCGAAATGTTAGTAGAACCAAAGGTTAACCAACTCAAAAACTGCTCAGAAAGGGGCTGACTAGCAAGAAGACTTCTATCTAGACATTCATCTATTGCATGACATAAAGCTGATTTATTGGGGGTTGTCATATTAAAGAGGGTTGGGGGTGTAATTTTCATTTCACACTAATCTTAGTCTATGATAAATAGAGGAGCATTAAAATGATAGAGGTTATTGATATCATATACAAAAAGACTTTATCCCTCTCTAAATATTTCTCTCTCCCTCTCTCACTCTATTAGGGTGTGATTCCAAGATAAATCAACAACTGTCAATGATGTTCTGAACTTTGAATGAAAAAGTTGAGGATATTTTAAAAATCTACAATTTATATTCTGTAAAAAATTTTTAGTTCCTCATCAAAAGTAGTTGCAATTTTTTTGGATTTATTGCTATAACTAATTACGTGGTGATTTATATTTTACCATACGATGCAAGACTCTGCAGAATTCAATCGTCTCCATACCATACTTCACAGGAAATTCAACAAGAAATTCACTACGTTACGCCTCAGAACCATTAATTTCCTTTTCCGATTGAGACGCTACAAGCCTACAAATGTAAAATTTTCAAATAGAAACGTTGATGCCACGCATCCAAATAATTACCAGGCTTCATTGACACATCTCATACCGGTGAGTTACCCGCAAATATTTTCTTTTCTTTAATGAGCATCGTATTAACATTTTCGTTTTATTTGCCTGAGAATTCTCTATCAATAATGGCGAAAATTATTGCATCAGGATATCTAATGCAAATTTGCATCAGGTGTCCAATAACAAGGGTCACATGACAATTTAGGCTCAGTGACATACACGGTTCGGGCCCGGGTTGCCACGTGGCACCCTGTTATTGAACACCTGATGCAATAATTTCTCCAATAATGGAGCTTTTTAACATAAATCTCATCAGTATAAAAATGATAAAAGCATAACTTGCTAGATTTTTATAAAGAGATTTATTTCGCATCGTTGTCCAAACAAAATTCAGTNTTTAACATAAATCTCATCAGTATAAAAATGATAAAAGCATAACTTGCTAGATTTTTATAAAGAGATTTATTTAGCATCGTTGTCCAAACAAAATTCAGGGCACAAATAAAATGACAATTCAATCTTTTTTAACTCAAATATTAATTATTTCAGCATCCCAAACAAACAAATTTTTCTTCATACAAATATATATATATAATTAAGAGAGAGCATTCTAACAATCACTTTCACAGCATCATCGAATTCTTCATTAGCGTAAACTCAATCATCCATTCATGCATGCACGTACCATAAGAAATCCAACCCGTCGAACGGAATTATTAATGACCAAGAACAATTAGATCCTGCTGATAATCCTGCATCGAGCTGGATAAATCATTAGAGTCATCATTCTCCTCATTGTTCTGCCCGGGAACGGAAACCTTGGTCGACTCCTCTTCTTGATTCTCCGGCGCATGGGAATTAGCTGGGTTGGAGATCGCCGGAAGCTTGTCCGGCGATAAGGTATGGGCCTCTGAGACCCGAGCGATGAACAGGAAGGCGAGAAAAGCCAAAAGGATCCAAGAGCGGGTGGAGGCCATGTTGTCGGAGTAGTTGCGGTTAAGATAGATGAGCGTTTGTTGTGAGGGGTGGGGAATGAGCAAAGGGGTTTAAAAAGGGTTGGAGGAATGAGACATTGATTGTTGGAGGTGATTGGTTAGCACGTAAAATGGGAGATGGGGTGTCTATAACTGTAGGCTTGGGGATGGATGGTTGGCCACATAAGGAAGGTATGTTTGGCCGCTAAATCAGAGCTGTTTGGATAATTTGCATTTTTTATTTGATAATATATTTTGGTAAAAGTTTATTTTCATCAAATCCGTGTATATATATATAAAAGTTTATTTTGGTATATATATATATATATATATATATATATATATGTATGTATATATATATATGTATATTTATATATATATATAAAGTTTATTTTCATCAAATCCGTGTGTGTGTGTGTGTGTGTGTGTGTGTGTGTGTGTGTATATATATATACATGTGTGTGTGTGTGAGTGTGTGAGTGTGTGTGTGTGTGTGTGTGTGAGTGTGTGTGTGTGGCGCCTGCCCACCTTGGTGCTCTGTTAGGGTTTCCCACAGGATGACTGATTCTTGGCTTTCTTGTGGTGCAATCCCTTCTTCTTCTCCCCCTCTAATCTTTGGTTTTCTAGTGCTAGTTTCTTTAGTGTTGTTGTGGGTTTTTCAGTTTTTTGAATTTTTCCCCTTCCCAAATGAATTCCAGTTCCAATTTTTACTATTCCATTGGTTTTTTTTTTCATTACCTTTGGTGTGGGTGTTTTGTGTTTGAGCTTCTCCTTTACTCTCCCTGATGGTTGACCTACTCTTATAAATTTGGCAGCCAACATACAATGGGCTAAAGCTACCTTTGTCGATGTGGTGGGTAAGGGCTTTGACAACATTAAAAACTATGACAACTTCGTGTCCCCTCAAGCATACCATGATGTTGCTGACCCTATCATTAACCTATTGAGCATAAAAGGAGGTAAACTAGCCATCTTTTATACTAAGGANACAATGGGCTAAAGCTACCTTTGTCGATGTGGTGGGTAAGGGCTTTGACAACATTAAAAACTATGACAACTTGGTGTCCCCTCAAGCATACCATGATGTTGCTGACCCTATTATTAACCTGTTGAGCATAAAAGGAGGTAAACTAGCCATCTTTTATACTAAGGCGGATATACATGGCCTTATTGAAGTCTGCAAGTTCACTCTAATTGGTAAGTTCCAGCTTCGTCACCTAAAAATGGAGGCTATCCGGAAATTCTTTGATAACTTGAAGTTGAGTGGGTCTGATCAATGGAAGACATATCCTAATTAACATGTCTAGAGAAGAGGATTATGCTTGATTGTTCTCCTAACAAATTTTACAAATATCCATGCAGTNTTCCAGCTTCGTCACCTAAAAATGGAGGCTATCCGGAAATTCTTTGATAACTTGAAGTTGAGTGGGTCTGATGAATGGAAGACATATCCTAATTAACATGTCTAGAGAAGAGGACTATGCTTGATTGTTCTCCTAACAAATTTTACAAATATCCATGCAGCTGCTTAAATGGTCACAAAATTTTGATCCTAGCAAGGAGCTTCCCATTATTTCAATGTGGTTCAAACTCTCTGGGCTTAAACTGCATTTCTNAATTTTGATCCTAGCAAGGAGCTTCCCATTATTTCAATGTGGTTCAAACTCTCTGGGCTTAAACTGCATTTCATTAATCATAAAGTTCTCTTCAACATTGGCAAGGCATTGGGTAGACCCATGAAATTGGATGTCCCCACCTTTAATATCTCTAGACCATCCATGGCTAAAATTTTGATTGAAAGAGACATTATCCTACTTGAGGTTGATGAGATTTGGCTAGGCACTGAGCATAATAGGTATTGGCAAAGAATTGTAGCTGAACAAAGGCCTTACATTTGCCACTCCTGGAAGACGTTTGGCCACAATGATGATAAATGTTTTAGAGTGCACCCAACCTTAAGAAAAAAGCAGGAAATTGCTCCGAAGGAAACTAATGTCTTTGCTGACTTGGTGGTTCTTGCTGACAAGGGGCTCCAAGGGGATAAGGCCCCCTTACCTGTGAATTCTCTCATCCTTTCTTCTAACCCCACTTTTGCTGNGACGTTTGGCCACAATGATGATAAATGTTTTAGAGTGCACCCAACCTTAAGAAAAAAGCAGGAAATTGCTCCCAAGGAAACTAATGTCTTTGCTGACTTGGTGGTTCTTGCTGACAAGGGGCTCCAAGGGGATAAGGCCCCCTTACCTTTGAATTCTCTCATCCTTTCTTCTAATTCCACTTTTGCTTCTAGGGAAGATTTTAATGAGGTAGACAATAGTCCTGTTGTTGATCCTATTACTGAAGTTGGGGATATAGCAGCTATTATGAGGTCTGACACTACACCTCAACCACAAGATGTGGCCACCACAAGCAATCCTGAAGTTAGTCCCTCTGAACTAGCTACTAATCAGTTGGCTACAAACTTTGAGCAAGAAATATTGCAGTTGGAAGGAGCAGTTGTTAGCTCCAATCCCTTCTATTACTGCATGGTTCATTTGGGCTGCCAGAAACCAAGCTAAGTTTGAGGAAAATACATTCATTGCTCTGTAGGTGGCTTCAAATTGTCTAGCCTTCATCAGGAGACTAATACAGTTTTAGAAGTTCCCCAACATAACGAACATAAGGGAAAGCTCTGATTCTAATATTTCCTCAGTAATTAAAATCTTTTAGGACAAATGTGTCTTCCCTATAGTCAAAGTAAACATTGATGGCAGCTTCTCCCCTTAGGGGGTTTGTTTTGGAGGTGTATTCAAAGGCCATCAAGGTAGATGTTTGTTATATTTTCATTCCCTAATGATTGCTCAAGCTTCTCTAAAGACTGAATCTGTGGTTGTGTTTTGGGCTCTCAGATTGGTCATTTTGAACAAATGGTCCTCTCTATAAGTTGAAATGGATTCTTCCCAACTCTTGGATTATGTTACACATCACAGTAATCCCCCTTGGCATATTCTCCAGTTGATCAAACAGATACAAAATTTGATAAAGAAAATTTCTATCACTTTCACGTTTAAGTAAAGAGAAGGAAATCAATAGGCAATTTTTTTGGCTCAGTGTGGGAGAGATTCCAAGATTGTAGCAGTCTCTACCTCTCCTATTCCTCTTTCTTTTTTGCTTCTAGGGGACCTGTTTAATGGCTCAAACCTTAGAATTGTAACTTCTTTTTTTATTTTAATAGGAATTCTCATATTTTGCCAATATATATATATATTCAAAAGCAAATAGATATTTTGCAGAGGCCCAAATATTGATTTCCTATACCTTTTTTGGTTCCATAATGAGAGTGCGCGATGTGCCTAAAATTTCATAGCCCCCGCACCACGGTGGGATCGAACCCTTGTCATGAGAGGACTTAGAGTGACTCTGCCACCAATAGGCCAAGGTTTGTGTGTGTGTTGAATCATTTTAGGAAATAGAGTTTTGTATCTGTTGGACTTCGGGTTATCTTTTGTGATCACACCCCGAGAGTTAGAGTCCAGAGAAAGTGAGAATAAAGCGAACCAAGAGTTACGGTGGAGAAAATCAGGAGAGTTCGCATGACCAGTCTCCCTTCGATCTTCCATTATTCACTTATTTATGAGAACGTATTTTGTGCTACAGAAAGGAGGGAACAGTTGTGGAAATTATTCTTAATGTAATCAATGCTCTTATTAATTGTAAGGATTCATTCCATATCTATTTATAATTTGAATTTTGATATGATGAAAATTGGTTGATTGATTCCCTAGAATGCAGCCGATTGAGGTGATCAAGCCGACCTAGGCATTTGGTTGAATGACAATCTTGTTTGTCGCAACAAAAGTAGGTAGTTGTTTAATCGAGAACATGAGCTTTATGTCTGCTCTTCAATCAGTTGGTCAGTTGACTGATGAGTTGATTTGTTTTGTCAAGTGAACTGTGACTCATTTATTGCTTTGGCTCAAGTCCTAAATAGCCTACATCGCGTACATCTGATCGATTCATTGCCTCAGCCAGATAACTTTATTAGCACGAAATTAGGTGAATCTTGTCATTGCCTGTGTGAGGTATCTGATGAAACTTGCTGCTATGATGAATTATGCCTCACCCTCAGCTAATCTTGTTGGTATCGGGCGAGTTACCATATCCAGAGCTTTGACCTATCCTGGGTTTAGAGATATAGTTTCACTTGCTTGGAGGTGACATATCAGTCGATTGTTTACCCTTGGGAGAGGCATTTAGTTTTTGGTTGTTCGTTCCCTTTGAAATTCGTGTTGGTAACTTTAGTGTATGCATAGTAGTTCCTTGAATTTTCATGCTTCTTGGTGGTGACATCTATGATAATGACTGAAAAATTATAATCTTAGTAATGTCACAAAAATCAAGTAAATTTCATAATTAGTTCTCACTTTCTTTTTGTTCCCGACATGTCATATAAATAAGGCTAGGAGTTGGGTTGTTCATCGTTTGCCAACGTTTTCATGGTTGTTGAGTAGGCATTATGTCTATAGCACAAGCAACAAGATAGTCGACCTGAGCCTATGNTTTTCATGCTTCTTGGTGGTGACATCTATGATAATGACTGAAAAATTATAATCTTAGTAATGTCACAAAAATTAAGTAAATTTCATAATTAGTTCTCACTTTCTTTTTATTCCCGACATGTCATATAAATAAGGTTAGGAGTTGGGTTGTTCATCGTTTGCCAACGTTTTCATGGTTGTTGAGTAGGCATTATGTCTGTAGCACAAGCAACAAGATAGTCGACCTGAGCCTATTGCCTGGCAGGGCATCTGCTTGCTCCAACATCAGTCCAAAAAAAATGGTTGTTAGGAAATAAAAGAGGCGAGAGACGATCGGTGACCCGACCCGCAATTACACAGTAATTAAGCTTTCAAAAGATGACAAAATACTTGACCTTATTTATACTTAATGGCTAGTGTGCAAAATCAAAATGCTATAAATTTTAAAAAATATTTTACACACTAGGGGTACTACGCAAGTATACGTATCGTTTCAAGTAAGATAAGGTTTTGNTGACCTTATTTATACTTAATGGCTAGTGTGCAAAATCAAAATGCTATAAATTTTAAAAAATATTTTACACACCAGGGGTACTACGCAAGTATACGTATCGTTTCAAGTAAGATAAGGTTTTTNCAATATTCACTGAGCATCAGGTTGTTCCTAGGATGAATTATTAAACAACATAATAAAGTTTAAATGGACCCAGGGCCTTTTACCAGACATTATAAAGGTTGCATGGACCTGCTCCCTACTCTTACCTTGGTGAATACCTTAGAGATCTATTAAACTTAATATGTTTTACTTAATAATATTATCCTTAAAGTTTAAGTACCCTAAATACACAACATAGAGTTAGGAAGGTTTCCAAAATTTTACTTTTCCAGCTCTATAAACATAAACTGCTCTGACATGCATTTTGAGTTGCAGGTGGTGAAACGAGAAGACTCGTCAGGTACACTTTTACAATTTTCAGCGTTTTACAGTTTTTCTTGTACTTTCCTAGTGCACTTTTATTTATGCTTGTATTTACAGACCTGCATAGAAAATATTAAATTGCATAAATCACCCCCACAACATTTCAAAAATATAAGACAACTCAAACTTAATCACAAACATTACAAAAAATACAACTTCAACTAAATTAAAATATCTCTATTGGAAAATCGGGAACCCTCGACGAGGTAACCTACGGTTGCTAACGAGGTTTTCCACGGTCTAAATGAAATTATGGAACTCATTATGTTGAGTTTAGTAAATTCATTTGGACTAAGTAATTCCAATAGAAAATAGTGGTGTCGGGACGATGGAACACCGTGAGAATGACCGGTGTCGCTTTAATCAACTTTAATATGCCCATAATAAAAATTTAAAAGAACTTTAATTATATGACCGGTGTCGCTTTAATCAACTTTAATATGCCCATAATAAAATTTAAAGAACTTTAACCACAGGGTCACCTGATTTAACATTATAACCAAATGACCTAGAAAACTTGAACTCTGCTGCAACGAGGAGCTTGGAGCTTACATGGTGGGCAGCCCGGCCATCTTCAATAGCAAGAGGATTTACACTAATACATCCCTTCCTTAGCTTTAAACAACAAAGCTATAGGATATCAAGGTTGTCATAAATCCTCAAACACATCTTTTAGGCATTTGTACAATCCTGTTGTACAATCTAAGCCCTAGTAAATCCTCAAACACATCTTTTAGGCATTTGTACAATCTTGTTGTACAATCTAAGCCCTAACGCGCCTTAAAATTCCGAGGTTGTCATTCGTCGGACCCAATCCTGTTGTACAATCTAAGCCCTAAACTCGCCCTAGGACTCCGAGGTAGTCGTTTGTTACGACTAATCCTCACATCTTCAAGGTTATTTGTGCTGATTGCTTCACACAAATGTAAATCCTAATAAACACCTCACATCTTCAAGGTTATTTGTGCTGATTGCTTCACACAAATGTAAATCCTAATAAAAAATTGTCTCACATCTTCAAGGTTATTTGTGCTGATTGCTTCACACAAATGTAAATCCTAATAAATCCTCACATCTTCAAGGTTATTTGTGCTGATTGCTTCACACAAATATAAATCCTAATAAATCTCACATCTTCAAGGTTATTTGTGCTGATTGTTTCACACAAATGTAAATCCTAATAAATAATTGCAGGATGAAACATCTAAATGATTTCTCCTAAATTGAAGCCAAATAATAGGATAGCTTCAATTGCAGGATGAAACATCTAAATGATTTCTACTAAATTAAAGCCAAATAATAGGATAGCTTAGGAAATCACCCTTCGAATCCGTACATCCTCTAGTGTTTCCTCCTTTGGACTCCAAAACAAAATGTTCCAAATTTGAACCAATCCTCTTCACACTTCTTAGTCTGATATCTTTGAAATGTCCTTACCATTTGAACTTCGTGAAGGTAATTTTTCTTGATTTTTATCGAGAGTATTCTTAGGTAACTTCAGTTATCTATGATATAATTAACTATAGGGGCTTGCCCTTATAGGAAGCATNCCGAACCCAGCATAATATAAACCCTATTTAATTCTTTATATTAAATAGGGGAATTTGTCGGCCAATATATTTGTTTCGCAGACCAAACGAATGTCATAACTTTCTTTAGTTTATTTGATCGAACTTTACCCTCTCTTAGGGATAGATACAGGATTTGAGGTAAAGTGCTCTTTCATCTAAACTATGAAAATTATGAGGTTGGTTTCGCAGACCAAACGGATGTCATAACTTTCTTTAGTTTATTTGATCGAACCTCACTCTCAATTCTTGCATTCATCCTTCGGGATAGATACAGGATTTGAGGTAAACACTCTTTCATTTAAACTATGAAAATTATGAGGTCAATAACTTTCTCTAGTTTATTTGATCGAGTCTCACCCTCAATTCTTGTGTTCATCCTTCGGGATGGATACTTTAGTTTATTTGATCGAGCCTCACTCTCAATTCTTGTGTTCATCCTTCGGGATAGATATTTCTCTAGTTTATTTGATCGGGTCTCACCCTCAATTCTTGTGTTCATCCTTCGGGATAGATACATGATTTGAGATAAAGTGCTCTTTCATCTAAACTATGAAAATTATGGGGTCAATTTGACTTCATCTCTTTCATTTAAACTATGAAAATTATGGGGTCAGTTTGACTTCATATTTTTCAAAACTAAATCTAGTTTATTTGATCGAGCCTCACCCTCAATTCTTGTGTTCATCCTTTGGGATAGATACACGAAGGTAAAGCGCTCTTTCATTTAAACTATGAAAATTATGGGGTCAGTTTGACTTCATCTTTTTTCAAAATGTCATAACTTTCTCTAGTTTATTTGATCGAGCCTCACGCTCAATTCTTGTGTTCATCCTTCGGGATAGATACATGATTTGAGATTTGATCGAGCCTCACTTTCAATTCTTGTGTTCATCCTTCGGGATAGATACATGATTTGAGGTAGATCGAGCCTCACCCTCAATTCCTACATTCATCCTTCATGTCATAACTTTCTCTAGTTTATTTGATCAAACCTCACCCTCAATTCCTACATTCATCCTTCGGGATAGATACAGGATTTGAGGTAAACATCTTTCATCTAAACTATGAAAATTATGGGGTCAGTTTGACTTCATCTTTTTCAAAACTAAAACTTTTATTTCATCTTATGAAAATTATGGGGTCAGTTTGACTTCATCTTTTTCAAAACTAAAATTAAAAAAAAAAAAAAAACGTCCTTCCGAAGCGGACAACGGGATTTCAATTCCGAAGACCGACAGCTTCTTACGAGCAATCCCCACACCAAAAATAGTGCCGACANTTTATTTGATCAAGCCTCACCCTCAACTCTTGTGTTCATCCTTCAGGATAGATACAAGATTTAAGGTAAAGCACTTTTTCATCTAAACTATGAAAATTATGGGGTCAGTTTGACTTCATTTAAAAAAAAACGTCCTTCCAAAGCGGGCAACGGGATTTCAATTCCGATGACCGACAACTTCTTACAGACAAACCCCACACCAAAAATAGTGCCGACAAACATACATATTATTTACCCCCTCCCGGTGCTAGAAAATAACATTGGCAAACCTAGAGATTTTAGTCAGCATGTGTAGTTGTGCTGAGTAGATTCTGACCTCTCACTTCTAGATTACCCACTGTGCCCTCTCTATAGGACCTACTAGGGACCCTTACGATCCAAACTCTAGACTAAATTAATAGAAGAATCTAATCTTTCACCCTAGAAACATCAACTCTATGCTCACAAAACTTATCTTCCAATCTATTTACACTTCTCTCAGACAATAACAACGGCTTTGCCAAAGATTAAATGTAGTACTCACTAGTTGGGTGAAATCATAGCCCTCACGGGTCTTTATGTTTCACAACGAATTTTAACCTCACAATTGATTGTTTTGCAAATTCAATTAAGGTCCGGTGAAAATATTATCACATTAATAGAATAAGAAAATATCTAAGAAAATCTAAATTCCTAAACATGCATCTATTTTATTGCAAAAGAAAAGTAAAATGAAGATAATGACATCACCAGTAAAATAATTGATAGAATTAACTAATAAATTATGTGCCAATAAGTAACATATGTCTGCCTAACCTCTTCCAAGTATATAGGAATGCTTACTATTCTATTAGTTTATTGTAACTATCTGTCACATAAAAGCATATAATAGAAACAACTCATTAAATTATATTTCTTTAAAAGTTGCATTGCTGCCTAAACTATTTTATTTGTCAATCGGTCAATGTGAGTGCACTCAAATTGTAATATCACTGCTCTCCCAAGTTTTAGTTTTACATGCAAAAAACTTTTAACATAAATTATTTTCATTTAAGTTATGTAATGAAGCAAAGGAGATATTACTCATCACATGAAGATAAAAAAATTCTATCATAAAACAAATTTTCCTACATGTGCCACTACTTCATATTAAAAGAAAAGAGTAAAGAAAATTATTTACAAATCATGAATAAAACACAATATAAAACTTTGTTTAAATCAAAGAAAATCTACTATGAAGTGTTTACGACAATTACAAGAGTGAAGAACATAGTACTTAGTTTTTTCTCTCTAAAAGAAAGACGAAAATCTCTCCAACAAAGTCTTCTGCTGAGCCATGTGCCGCTCATACTTCCTTGCTCGTATCTCTCAAAATCCTTCACCAATCTCTCCACAAAATGTGAAAATCTATATCTCCATACTCGCGCCAAAAATCTTTAATTTCTTGTCATTAGAGGCGCCAAACCCTTCTATTTAAAGAGACACAAAAAACCCATCCTTTTTTTAAGAGACACATCTCTTCATCCAAACGACACACCCTTTCACTCCAAGAGACACATCCCTTTATCCAAAAGCTTTCATAAGTGTCAAGATTTATTTAACCACTCCATGGAGCGTGCAAGTTGTACAGAAGCTTTCAGAACATCCTAGAATGGCCCAGAATCGCCCAAAACCCGTCCAAAAATTGTCTCGGGCGCTATAGCATCCAAAATCGGCTCTATAGTGCATGTTTCTAGTCCTGACTGGCGCTATGACACTAGTCTGGGCTCTATAGAGCCACCCTGCAGGCAACTTAATTTGAATTTTAAAAAATCTTTACTATGAGAATTTTATATTTAAAAACTTAGCCTTACTCATTAAGAATTACCATCCGCCCACAATCAAAACCATGGGAGGGAGAACAAAATCTTAGGAATAAAACAAAACCCTAGGATGGAAAAAAATGTATAATTGATCATTTTACCAAGACTTGGCTTTGAATAGGAAAATCACAACACTTACAAATACCTTGATTTGTCACCATAACTAACAATTTTGACGAGGAAACAAGTCACTTAATAATTATAAAACCCCTTAAATTCTAAAAACAACCAACTTTAATTTTCATATCCACACCCTAGGATAGCTCCAAACTACACCTTAGGATAGCAAACGTAGGTGAAAACCTGGGACCACACACATACCCTACATTAGTCCAGTATAGAATCCCTAGTTCAATTTACTAGGTACCCGTAGAGTTGTAAATGAACCAATGCACTTGACGAACAACTCGAACTCAACTCGATTATTACTCGATCATGTTCGTTCAAATTAAAAAATGAACAAACTTGTACAATTTTTAAGAGCGATCCTTAAATGAACTAAAAATGAACATAATCGAACTTTTTCATTTATATTCACAAACAAACTCATTTGTTATTCAACAAGTAACTTGTTAAATACTCAATATTAAGCTCGATGGTAACACATATCATATATAATATATTATTTTAATAAGATTTAATTAACTAGAATTTATTTAATTATAGATTTAATAGTAATATAATATTATATCATTAATTTTTTTTATTATTTATTAATTATATTTTTATTTTATTAAAGTTTAGGTGTTGGACATGAAAATACATAAGACGTGGTTGTATCAAATGCCCCTTAAATTAACTTTGAAACCCCCGTAAAACTCAATTTCCTTTTGACATCTCACAATTTCACGTCTCTCAGTTTCATTTGAAAAATACAAAATTGTGAGTTGCTAGGGCGTCAAGCATCTAATGCAATAACGAAATATGGTTTGCAAGGATCTATGAAACTCTACTCTCTTGTATGTCTCCCCTTTCCACTATGCTAATAAATCCTACCAAATTTAAAAGTGATGTGAAGAAAATGCAGTGCAATTATTGTAAGTCATACATGATTAAGAATAAGAATAGTGCAATAAATCAATATGAAAGATATCTACAAAATTGTCCAAAAAAGTTAGGAAAAGGATAAGTACATATAACAATGGGAAAACCAACAATTATATCTGATATTGAGAGTTGGATGAAAACCTAAAAGCATAATCATGTTAAAATATGAAAGATTATATTCCATAGGATCATGGTTCAAGAGTTATCTTTCATTTATACATATTTTATATTTAGGACGATTAGATTTGTAAAATTTTTTATTGAATCTTTTTTATGAAATTTTATGCTCATTTGAATTTATAGCTCGTTTATTAACTCATTCAAATGCTTGTTCACTTGCCATAAACAAATCAAGTACAAACATTTAAAAATGTAAACAAGTCAAGCTTGAACAATATATGAAAACTCGATACAAGCTCAATCTGAACATGAACTTATGATTATACCAAGCCAAGTTCGAACTTCGTTATACATGGCTCGACTGGATTACAACTCTAAATGCTTGTTTTTAGTTGGTAGTGTAAGAGAACCTACTACAAAATCTCCGATCACATGAAAGTGATGCCATATTAGCTTGATTTGGATGAGTGCGAGTATCCTAAGAATCATTAACGATGGGCATAGAAAAACTTGAACGAGAAGCAAACTAGAGCTTTTATGGCCTATATATTAGAAGGGTGTTGTTTTTCATGAAATGGATATTATTTTTCTGAAACTAATCATGGATAAAAAATTATTCAAGTGAATTAACTTATACAAACTTCTAGGCTAACAAATCAACTTTACTTTAATGCTGCCAACAAAATGAAAATCTTGCTTAAAGGACTTAGCTAAGGGTGAAATTTTGCAAACCTTAATATTAAGAGGGGGGGCTCATTCGTTTCAATAATGAAACACAAATCGAGCATAACATCCGTAATAGAATAAGAGTCAGTGACTCCCCGTAGGAGCTTGGTTGGGATTAATGAGTGCGAGTACACAAACCAATAGGTAATGGACTTAGACGTGCTTAATGCTTAAAAACATAACAAGCTTGATCTTTTTATGGAAATGTACCGTGAGTTAATCAGCTGATCCACTCTTACTTTTAGCGAAGCTCAACTCACATTTAATGCTATCATTGTAATGAACAATCATACTTCTAGACTTGATGCCAAGGGTGTATTTATACTAAGCTACAGAGCCATGATAATATAACTGTCACCCAACATTTTCAATCTTACAAAAATTTACAATTAATATTATCATTCTTGTACCAGGATATAATGAAATTTCACCTTCATCCCTGCATGCTGCAATAAAAAAATAAATAAATAAAGCCAAGCCAATTAGGGAAATTATCCGCCTTGGCCTAATGGTTGAGAAGTTTGTCTTTCAGTGCGAGGGAAAAAAAGTTTTTCTTCCTCACTAAAAACTGATCAGAAAAAGCTCGGGTACATTAATTTTTTTTTTGTATTTCTAAAATATTCATAATACATTATATAAAAAGAAAATGCACAATGCGGTTGCCAAATTCCAAGCTAGTTGCAAGCCTTAACGAAGAAAATAAACTCAAGTTATGTGGTTATACAATGAAGAAACTCAAGTTACCAATCCTCAGGGAGTTGGAAATATCAAGCTTTTCAAGTTCCATCTCTGCAATGATTAATGGTTTTCTTCATGCCATCTAACTGCTCAATGATGTATTCCAGTTTTTGGCAAGAAATTTCACTGGAAATTCTTGCACTATAGTCGCAATTCTCAAACGGACGATAATCACAGGCACTCTTAATTTCTTCTCTTAATGTCGATTGGATCTCCTGCAA
>JXCR01104995.1:34095-62646 GCA_002079205.1 Phalaenopsis hybrid cultivar | reverse complement strand
TATATATATATATATATATATATATATATATATATATATATGTATATATATATGTATGTATATGTATATATATATATGTATGTATGTATGTATATGTATAGACCTATATTTGCATATGCTGTTTCTTTAGCACATGGGTTCGGTTTACTTTTCCATTATGCATAATAGTTTTCCATTTTCTTTTATTATGCTATTGGTGGTGGTACCTGGGAGTATATATATATATATATATACAGACTATAACTTTTGGTTTTCCCTTTTCTCTATTTTTCTTCTTTGACTTTCCTGAAGCAGGTACCCCGCTAAATTGGTATCAGAGCCACTGATCGTCGGTAACCATTTCCAAAGGAATTAAACTGGTTATTAACAGTTCCTGTAGCCGTAAATCAATTGGGATACCACAGGATAACCTAGTAAAGCAAATCCATGAACTCGCTTTTGAATTCATCCAATTCTCTATGGACATGCGAAGGAAGATCCAAAAGCTCAAAATGAGAGGCCAGGCAACCACATCCGTGCACCGTAATCAGAGTACTGGACATTATATGTTTTCAAAGCCATTTTTTGATCCACAAGCAAATCTGGAACCAAAAAATGATATTGATGTGAGGCGTCATTTCGATATATCTAAATCTGAAGAAGTCGAAAATCTGTGAGGCACATTGGCTTACAGAGAAAATGGATCTGGCAGCAAAATATATAGTGATTTCGTGTGAAACTTGATATTCCTTTCTTTGATGGCCACTTTCACATTGAAAACTATCTTGATTGAGAACAATAGGTGGAAACATTCTTTGAATACATGGACATTCCAACGGAGAAGCACGTGAAATAGCCTGCCGTTTAAAAGGTGTGGCAGGGGCATGGTGGCTGCAACTCCGTCAGACGCGAAAACGAAAAGAAAAGATCGAAGAGCAGTTCACAGTCGGTAGAGAATGAAACAACTCCTGTGAGGACACTTTTTACTTATACATTATGAGAAAATGTTATACACTCAATATCAACATTGTTCCAAGGGCTCTAAATCTATCAGCGCGTACACTGAAAAATTTAATCGGCTCGATGCTAGAAACAATTTAAATGAGTTCAACAATCAATTAGTTGCCAGATATATCGATGCTCTTAAGATACCATTCAAGATAAACTGGAATTGAATTCAGTTTGGTCTTTGTCACAAGCAGTGAATCTAGCATACAAAGCAGAATTGCAACTCAACAGACACACAAAGGTTAATTTGTCAAGAAGGGCAGCATTTGAAACATATGAATCTAGTAACATTAATGCTAATTCGACACCGAAAATGAGTTCTCCTCAATTCCAATCAGCACCTAAACCCATTTTAGCAGCAGTCAAAAAGGCTTCCGTTAGGGGTGAAATGTTGATGAAGGAGAATCCATACTCCAAACCTTCCAATTTAAAATGCTTTCACTGTTNAGCAGCAGTCAAAAAGGCTTCCATTAAGGGTGAAATGTTGATGAAGGACAATCCATACTCCAAACCTTCCAACTTAAAATGCTTCCACTGTTTTCAACCCGGACATATATCGAATGAATACCCGACTCGGCAACAAATTCAACTCATGGACGGCGAAGCTGATGATGAATTGCAAGACAATTCCTCTGACTGCGGTGAAGCTGAAATTGAAGAGGTAGTTGGAAATGAAGGGGAGGCCCTTATATGTGTCATTGCAAAGTTACTTCTAGAGCCACGACAGTCGATGGTTTCCCAACGACATACTATATTTCATACTAAATGTACCATTAAAAGAAATGGATGTGATTTGCTCGTTAAATGTGGTTGTACTGAGAACATAATTTCTCAATCTATTGTGCAAGCTTTACAACTTAAAACTACCAAACACCCCAAACTGTATAAAATCAGTTGGATTAAGAAAGGCATCGAAGTACTCGTTTCCGAAATGTGTGGTTTCAATTTTTCTATTGAAAAATATTTTATTTGCGAAGTACTTGGTGATCTCTTGGACAAGGATTATCAATTTTTCATCTTATACTTGACAGGCCTTGGCAATTTGATACAACATCAATTTATGATTATCGGCTTAATATTTATTCATTTGACTGGAAAGGTATCTTCGACTAGTTCCGTAAAATCTTCAACAACAATTCAGCTTTATCTATAGTTTAAGGTCCATCACTTATGAAGGATATCCAAAATACTTCCTTTCTCTTGGCTGTGGTGATGGGAAAAACCACTAGAGGCACAGCTTCAAACAAAGTTCCAGCTGAAGTACAACTATTACAACAATTTCATGACATCGGACCGAATTACCCTCAAGATTACCTCCTCTCCATATGATTCAACACCAAACCGACGTTGCACACAATGCTTCTTTACCGAGTCTACCGCACTACCGAATGAGCCCAAAAGAGCATCAAATTTTACAAGTTATAGTTGATGATTTATTAGCTAAACAATTAATACAACATATTTTAAATCCTTGTGCAATCCCAACACTCAATTCCAAAAAAAAAGGACGGTAATTGGCGCATGTGTTAATGGAGCTTAGAAACCATCAAAGAAGCCATCACTAGCTCTGGTATTGGCTCTTCCAGACTTAGATAAACCATTCCAAGTTGATACCAATGCCTCGATGATTGGAATAGGGGCTGCTCTAACCCAAGAGGGCCATCCCATTACATTTTTCAGTGAAAAGCTCAGCTTTAGTAGACAAAATGGATTGTTTACCAACAAGAATTATATGCAGTGGTCAGGGCTCGTAAACAGTGGGAACATTACTTCACCAAGATTTTGTATTGTGTAGTGACCATCAAGCCTTGCAGTACCTCAACTTACAAAAATTTGTGAATCGCATGCTTGCACGACTGCAGAAGTTCAGCTTTATGTTAAAACATAAGCCAGGTGCTCAAAACCACGTAGCACAAGCTCTTAGTAGAACAGTTGTTCTTCCCAACTTTTTACAAACGGAATTAACCTGCCTTGAATCCATTAAAGATTTGTATGTTGAAGACAGACTTCTTCTCCATTTGGACACGGTGCAATACTTCACATCTAATTAAAGATTATTATCTTCGTCATGGCTATTTGTTTAAAGGAAACCAATTGTATTCCAGACACATCGTTACGAGTTCAGGGAGGCTTAGCAGCTCATGTTGACCGTGACAATATATTAGCTCACCTACAAGAAAACTTTTTCTGGCCCTGGTTACGGTTATAAAGACACACAACAGAATACTAGTTTATATAAGTCTCTTCCAGTTCCGGATTCAATTTGGGAAGATCTTAGCTTAGACTTCATCTTGGGTATACCCAAGACAAAAAAAAGGAGTTGATCCAATCATGGCCATCATTGACCGATTTTCAAATATAACACTGTGGTATGTAAAAAAACTTTAGATTCTATCAGCATAGCTCGTCTTTTTTTTTTCAGGAATCGTTCGCCTACATGGATTTCCCCAAAGCATCACTTCTGATCGTGATGTCTAATTTGTTAGTTGTTTTTGGAGGGAGCTTTGGAAATGCTTATAGACCACTCTCCAGCTAAGTTCGGCATACAATCCACAAATGGATGGGCGAACCGAGATTGTAAATTGTACCTTGGTAATATGCTTCGTTGCCTCGTGCAAGACCATCTGAAACAAAGGGATAACATTTTGGGACAAGCTGATGTTGACCTCATTTTCAGTGAGGTCTTAATTTCCTGCTCCCATAACCCAAAATCTAGCCTTAGGAGTTCCTTGTTGACCATCTTAACAGACTAGTAATAGAGTCCACCTCCCATAGATCTTCAAACCACATGTTGACTTATTTTTGTGTAGACCTCGCATGAGTAGTCCCAAGCACTCGACTCTTAGTTGCAAGGGCTAAAAACTATCATGTAAAGGGCCTGAAAATGAGTTCCCATAGGATCGGGCGGCCTTAGGAAAACCATTCGTGACCCAAGCACTAGCGGACACTACAATAGGTGAACTCGCCCTGACGCCTCTAGACAAAGAAATAGACCGAGCCGGTGCGGACGTCGACTTCAGTTGTCTCTACTTTAGATTCTATTTTTAATTGATTATATGTCTCTACTTTTGGTTATCGTTGTGGACGGTTTGGATTTAGACATCATAGAAAGAGGAAACATCAAGCAAAATTTGTTTTCATTCAATAGTATGATTAATATATAACTTGTATGCATATATAAGAAGGTTTGTGGCTCAGCCAAATTTTTTTAAAAAGGTTAAAACTGTTGGCATGATCAACATTTGCACTATTTGGACCAGTTTCATTCCATGCTTGGACTATTGAGATTGCTGATAGGAGTGATTGAGAACTAGAAGTAATTATTTTTCTGGCTTAAGCCTATGATGTTAATCATTTTTTTATGGTTAGATACCGTATTGTAACTGGATTGGTCTTACTTTTATATTAAGACATTAATCAATTGGTCATCCATTACATATAATTCGGATTGTTGTTCTTGTCACTTGAATAGAAGAAATCGAACGAAGGAGATGCGCTTGTTAATGGTGGCTCAGAGACATTAATGTTGATGCATGATTATGTTAAAATTCAAGAGGGGAATTTCCAAATTTGTAACACTCAATCCTTACATATTTACGTATCCAACACTCAAACTTCAATTCTTAAGACATACCACTTATCTCCTACATTTTTACATATCTAACACCTCAACTCTACTCATTACGTGTATGGCATCCGAACTTTTCATATCACATAAAGCTTACTACGATTTCAACTATTAAACATGAGATGCACTTTCTCATGCATAGTCAAGGTAGTAGGTATGTAAACATCAAAATTTGGGTGAGGGGTTTGTAAATATGTAGGGATTGAGTGATGTGCATGCAAAGCCCCTTTAATTGCATTTCACTAAAATTGGGTTTCGATATGAAAACACGTGTAGCGATTAGCATGCACACTTTGAGAACATTTGTGATTCTTTTTGGAAGCTTTAACTGTTGCTATTTTGGTGGTTTCACATGCCGTGTTTGGTGTTGATTTTTCATTAATTTTGGAAGAATTAAGGGTTGCATAGGGCAGTGTTTAGTGGTTGCTCTTGCTTGATACTTTCACTGTTTGTGGAGTCATTTCAAGTGCCGATTTTGTGTTGATTTGTGGATTTTGTATTTGTTATTTGGAAGAAATTTTGGACTGATTTCTTGACTGATTGCCCATTGTTTGGAGTTATTTGAAAGTGTCGTTGTGGGTTGTACTTTTTTTGTTCAATTTTGTGGCTTTTGGGCTGCACTTTTTTTAGTCTATATTGTGGTTTTTGGATCTCATTTATTTTTATGTTGAATTGCAGAACTTTCGGGACGATCAACCCTTTCTTGGAATAGGTTTAAGCACTCTTCTCAATAATTTATTCAATTACAGTTGCTGAAAGATTTTAAACGATTTTAGGTTGATTCACTTGCTATTTCCCCATTGAATTTTTTAGTTTAAAAATGGGACAACCTTCTCTTTTCGCTTGTTTTATTACTTTTGTTAAATGGTTAAATCAAAAAATGAAAATTTCTGATTTAATTACTTGGAAGACACTTAGAAATATTTGAGGATTAGTTGGAAAACACATAATTGAGGGTAGAACACATTAAATCACTTTAAGCACAAATTAAAGTGTAGGTTTCTTAGATTTTAGAAACACACCTAAGTGAAAGCCCCCATCTACCTAATTCTCAGCGTAGGCTTCCTAGATTTTAGGAGCACACCCAAGATGAGAGCCTATCTACATAATTTTCAGTGTGGCTTTCTAAATTTTAGAAGCACACCTTAGGTGAGAGCCCATCTATCTAATTCTTAATGTAGGTTTCCTAGATTTTAGGAGCACACCCTAGATGAGAGTTCATCCACCTAATTTTTCAGTGTAGGATTCCTAAATTTTAGTAGCACACCCTAGGTGAGCGTTCATCTACCTAATTTTCAAATGAATAATGAAATTAGGCATTTGACCCTAATTCACAAACTGATTAAGACATTAGACATGAAGATGCACCGAGACGCAGTTCATGCTTCATTAATTAAATCAATAATGGAATTCCCGCGATGACTTAACCTACAGTGAAACCCGATGCACCGAGATTTGAGAGCTTGAACATTACACTCAAATTCTTCTGCCAATTGGGGACATTTGTTAATGCCACATATGGATCACCGGACTGGAAAAAGTCTAAGGTCTAGATGACGAGGGTGATGACGACATTACTTATGTGTGCTTAAACGAGGGGTACGAAGTGGGATTATTTGAATAGCATATCATACCTCAATGACCTTTGATAAGGGAGAGGAAAGAACCGATGATACTATTTGCCGACACTTGATGGGATTATTGCCCCCGACGCTCTTAGGTTGTCAGTAGTTCTAACACGATTAGAGTGACTAGCCTGTGGACTACATGACTTTACAAAATATTTACAAAAATAAAACAAAATCTCTTTTGCATTTTAAAAATAACTCTACATAAAAAAAGGCTTAAACAACAGCTTTTACATGAAAATCAAAGGATTTTTTTTATGAAAATTTATAAAGGTCCACAGCTAATCACTTGGATTGAGATTAAGGACCATCTTCCGTAGATTGTCGGGTTGGTAACTCTTACCCAAGGTTCGAAAGCATACAGTACAGCTCTGAGCCCCCACGTTTACTAATATCTTATACCTTGTTTTGGACTTCCATATGTGACTACGGATTTTACTTTGTCTGTTCGTATTTTGCAACAACTAGTTTTTCTTATTTTCGTGTTGGGTTTCTCGTCTTGTTTATTTTTCTTGCAAGTTTATTTAAATCTGTTGAAAATCATATTATGCTCGCAATATTAATCACGCAACAGTAGCAGATACTCAGGTACGCTTTTAGAGTCTATCTACATCATTTTACTTTACTGCATTTTGTTTTTCAAGTACTTTTTATTTACCTCTGATTTGTTTATTCTACGTGCAAAACCAAAACCAAAACAAAAAAAAATCAAACTTTGACACTAAAATCGAGAAACATAAACCACCAATTTCAAACACTTAAAACCTAGAGTCATCGCTACAACAACAGCTTGGAGTCAACTTTGTGGGCAGCATGACGGGGAGCTTGGATCAAGCGACAAGAGGATCTTCTTCAGCAATCTCTCTCTCTCCTTAGTCTAAATAACAACCCATAGGACTTCAAGATAGCTCGCCCGCGCAATGTAAATTCTCGTACCCTCTTTAGGCTCCTGTACAATCATGTTGTGCAGCATAAGTCTTAACTCACTTTAGGTTCCAAGGTTGTCCTGTGGTATGACGTAAAGTCTCTTATTTTTATGAGCTATTTACATAATCAGATATTATGCAAATGTAAGTCTCAAATAATTAAATTGGCAGGATCAAACACATAAATAACATCGTCTCTAAAACTCAGCCGCACATTAGGATAATTTGGGAAATCATTGAGGTTTTTCCTCAGGATCTGTGACATCCCCTACAATTTCCTTCATTTGAACTCCTGAAAATAATTGTTCTTATTTGAACCACTCTCACTTGTCTTTCCACGTCATACCGTGAAAATCTAAACTTTGAATTCCTGAAGACTAGTACCTCTGATCATTATCGAGAGCTTTCTCAAGTGACCCCTGTTATTCATATGATGTAATTAAATATAGGGGTTTGCCTCTATAGAAAACTTGGAACCCAGGTAAAATAAATCCTATCTAATATTTATATTAAGTAGGGGAACTTGTCGTCACATATAAAAGGTTCGCAGACCAAACAGATGTCACGAATCTCTTAGTTTCCAGGATTGGGTCTATCGCCGAGATATACACTTGTCTTTCGAGAAAGTGCAATATTCGTGGTATCAGACACAATTATGCAAACTATTTGACACAATTATCCATTTGGTCTCATTTTTCAAAAATTAAAGCACATTACTTTCAAAACCCAAACTATATCCCTCTTATATTTAAATTAAATTTCAAAATTATTTTCAATATTTTCAAGATTAAAAAAAGTTGGCTGACAGCTGAATTCGCTTACAATTCAATGACTAACTGCTTCACCGAAAAGAGCCCCTTACTATTGTTTATACAAGAATACCCAATCATAATGTAGATGTTGTACTGCCCAAGTGTAAGAGCCAAATTGCTACCTCCATGGCTAAAGATGCTACCCGTTCAACACGTTTGATCCAAATTAATTGATTCCAACAATAACTACAAACAGCATGCCAAAAGTCGTCGACGTCACAAAGTTTTTGATTCGGGTGACCTTGTTATGGTCAGAATGTGCAAGGAACAATATGCACTTGCAACATACTCCAAGCTGAGCCCCCGAAAATTTGGACATTTTGTTGTAATTAAGCACATTAACGAAAACGCCTACATCATTTAGATCTGCCACCTAACCTGCTTACTTTTCACCTTCAACATTTCAGATTTGTACTCCTACCATCCTCCTGATGATGCTACTGTACAAATTGATTCACTCGAGAATTCTATTGAAGCGAGGGCCACCTAATGCCGGTTTTCATGAAATATTCCACAANAGTTGGGTGAAAACCTAAAAGCATAATCATGTTAAAATATGAAAGATTACATTCCATAGGATCATGGTTCATGAGTTACCTTTCATTTATACATAATTTATATGTAGGACGATCAAATTTGTAAAATTTTTTATTGAAATTTTCTTATGAAATTCTATACTCATTTGAATTTTTAGCTCGTTTATTAACTNAGTTGGGTGAAAACCTAAAAGCATAATCATGTTAAAATATGAAAGATTACATTCCATAGGATCATGGTTCATAAGTTACCTTTCATTTATACATAATTTATATGTAGGACGATCAAATTTGTAAAATTTTTTATTAAAATTTTCTTATGAAATTCTATACTCATTTGAATTTTTAGCTCGTTTATTAACCCGTTCAAATGCTTGTTCACTTGTCATAAACAAATCAAGTACAAACATTTAAAATTTTAAACAAGTCAAGCTTAAACAATATATAAAAATTCGATACAAGCTCAATCCAAACATGAACTTATAATTATACCAAGCCAAGTTCGAACTTCGATATACATGGCTCGACTCGATTACAACTCTAAATGCTTGTTTTTAGTTGGTAGCGTAAGAGAACCTACTATAAAATCTCTGATTGCATGAAAGTGATGCCATATTAGCTTGATTTGGATGAGTGCGAGTATGCTAAAAATCATTAACGATCATAGAAAAACTAGAACGAGAAGCAAACTAGAGCTTTTATGGCCTATATATTAGAAGGGTCTTGTTTTTCATGAAGTGGATATTATTTTTCTGAAACTAATCATGGATAAAAAATTATTCAAGTGAATTAACTTATACAAACTTCTAGGCTAACAAAAATCAACTTTACTTTAATGCTGCCAACAAAATGAAAATCTTGCTTAAAGGACTTGGCTAATGGTGAAATTTTACAAACCTTAATATTAAGAGGGGGGGGGCTCATTCGTTTCAATAATGAAACACAAATCGAGCATAACATCCGTCATAGAATAAGAGTCAGTGACTCCCCGTAGGAGCTTGGTTGGGATAAATGAGTGCGAGTACACAAACCAATAGGTAATGGACTTAGACGTGCTTAATGCTTAAAGACATAACAAGCTTGATCTTTTTATGGAAATGAACCGTGAGTTAATCAGCTGATCCAGACTTACTTTTAGCGAAGGCCAACTCACATTTAATGCTATCAATGTAATGAACAATCAGACTTCCAGACTTGTTGCTAAGGGTGTATTTATACTAAGCTACAGAGCCGTGATAATATAACCGTCACCCAACATTTTCAATCTTACAAAAATTTACAATTGATATTATCATTCTCGTACCAGGATACAATGAAATGTCACCTTCACCCCTGCATGCTGCTATAAAAAAATAAATAAATAAAAGCCAGGCCAATTATGGAAATTATCCGCCTTGGCCAAATGGTTGAGATGTTTGTTTTTCAGTGCGAGGGAAAAAAAGTTTTTCTTCCTCACTATAAACTTATCAGAAAAAACTCGTGTACATTATTTTATTTTTTTTTGTATTTCTAAAATATTCATAATACATTATATAAAAAGAAAATGCACAATGCGGTTGCCAAATTCCAAGCTAGTTCCAAGCCTTAACGAAGAAAATAAATTCAAGNTAAATGAGTGCGAGTACACAAACCAATAGGTAATGGACTTAGACGTGCTTAATGCTTAAAGACATAACAAGCGTGATCTTTTTATGGAAATGTACCGTGAGTTAATCAGCTGATCCAGACTTACTTTTAGCGAAGGTCAAGTCACATTTTAATGCAATCAATGTAATGAACAATCAGACTTCCAGACTTGATGCCAAGGGTGTATTTATACTAAGCTACAGAGCCGTGATAATATAACCGTCACCCAACATTTTCAATCTTACAAAAATTTACAATTGATATTATCATTCTCGTACCAGGATACAATGAAATGTCACCTTCACCCCTGCATGCTGCTATAAAACAATAAATAAATAAAAGCCGGGCCAATTAGGGAAATTATCCGCCTTGGCCTAATGGTTGAGATGTTTGTCTTTCAGTGCGAGGGAAAAAAAGTTATTCTTCCTCACTAAAAACTTATCAGAAAATACTCGTGTACATTATTATTTTTTTTTTTGTATTTCTAAAATATTCATAATACATCATATAAAAAAAAAATGCACAATGCGGTTGCCAAATTCCAAGCTAGTTGCAAGCCTTAACGAAGAAAATAAATTCAAATTGTGTGGTTATACAATGAAGAAACTCAAGTTACCAATCCTCAGGGAGTTGGAAATATCAAGCTTTTCAAGTTCCATCTCTGCAATGATTAATGGTTTTCTTCATGCCATCTAACTGCTCAATGATGTATTCCAGTTTTTGGCAAGAAATTTCATTGGAAATTCTTGCACTATAGTCGCAATTCTCAAACGGACGATAATCACAGGCACTCTTAATTTCTTCTCTTAATGTCGATTGGATCTCCTGCAATACCAGGAAACAAACTTTACCCTCCAGTCTTAATTACTACATTAACAGTTGAAGTTAGAAGACAACATATACAAAAAAAATAACAAAAATACAATCCTATTCTAATATATTTAAGATGTCAAAATAACAATAATTTCATGCCTTACATATGCTAATATATTTAAGATTAATAATGAAAGATGAAATGATAAAATGGATATTCTTGCACACCAGACACTTGAACCAAAGTAAATGCCCCTGAATGCAAATGGTAGCAGGCTTCATTTTTTTGGTGGTTCTTCCTATTCTATATTCATTCTTCTGATCAATACCTCCTATCAAAAACGCGTTCATTCAGGCCTAAAAACTCATAGAACAATTCTTGAAAATATCAAACTAACAAGTATCAAAAAAAATACTCGGCATATTTACAAAAAATAAAATAAAATAAATAANGCCTAAAAACTAATAGAACAATTCTTAAAAATATCAAACTAACAAGTATCAAATAAATACTCGGCCTATTTTAAAAAAATAAAATAAAATAAATAAATAAGTTCTCGTTACACTTAGAGGAGCTTCTTATAACTGAGACTAACACTGATGCAGGTTTCATAAAATATTCCACAATAATCTGGCGCACAAGAAAGTTTTCTTCAACATCTGTCTATATATATAGAGAGGGGGGGGGGAGACCTATATTTGTGCCCAAACCCCGGATCATTGGTGGCGGCTTTGGCGTAAGACCCTCAAATCAGAAGTTAGAATCTAAGCTCTAACAAGCAGTTTGAATTAGCACATAGTGGGACGTTTGGGACNGCCTAAAAACTAATAGAACAATTCTTAAAAATATCAAACTAACAAGTATCAAATAAATACTCGGCCTATTTTCAAAAAATAAAATAAAATAAATACATAAGTTCTCGTTACACTGAGAGGAGCTTCTTATAACTGAGACTAACACTGATGCAGGTTTCATAAATATTCCACAATAATCTGGCGCACAAGAAAGTTCTCCAACATCTATGTCTATATATATACATAGAGAGAGAGAGAGCGCGAGAGAGAGAGAGAGAGACCTATATTTGTGCCCAAACCCTGGATCATTCATGGCGGCTTCAGCGTAAGACCCTCAAGTCAGGAGTTCGAATCTAAGCTCTAACAAGCTGTTCGAATTAGCACATGGTGGAACGTTTGGGACTGGAAGGGTGGCCCACCCCTCGGTCAATCTTGCCCACTATATATATACATGCCCAAAGGAATTAAACACCTGGTTATTAACAGTTCCTGTAGCCTTGAATCAATTGGGATACCACAGGATAACCTAGTGAAGCAAATCGATGAACTCACTTTTGAATTCATCCAATTCTCTATGGAGATGCGAAGGGAGATCCAAAAGCTCAAAATGAGAGGCCCGGCAACCACACCAGTGCACCATAATCAAAGTACTGGACAATAAATGTTTTCAACGCCGTTTTTTGATCCACAAGAAAATCTGGAACCAAAAAATGATATTGATGTGAGGCGTCATTTTGATATATCTAAATCTGAAGAAGTTGANTTGATCCACAAGAAAATCTGGAACCAAAAAATGATATTGATGTGAGGCGTCATTTTGATATATCTAAATCTGTGAGGCACATTGGCTTACAGACAAAATGGATCTGGCAGCAAAACTTATAGTGATTTCGTGTGAAACTTGATATTCCTTTCTTTGATGGCCACTTTCACATTGAAGACTATCTTGATTGGGAACAACAGGTGGAAACATTCTTTGAATACATGGACATTCCAACGGAGAAGCAAGTGAAATAGCCTGCCGTTCAAAAGGTGTGGCAGGGGCATGGTGGCTGCAACTCCGTCAGATGCGAAAACGAAAAGAAAAGATCGAAGAGCAGTTCACAGCGTTAGAGAATGAAACAACTCCTGTGAGGACACTTTTTACTTATACATTATGAGAAAATGTTACATACTCAATATCAACATTGTTCCAAGGGCTCTAAATCTATCAGTGCATACACTGAAAAATTTAATCGGCTCGACAATAGAAACAATTTAAATGAGTTCGACAATCAATTAGTTGCCAGATATATCGATGCTCTTAAAGATACCATTCAAGATAAACTGGAATTGAATTCAGTTTGGTCTTTGCCGNGATGCGAAAACGAAAAGAAAAGATCGAAGAGCAGTTCACAGTCGGTAGAGAATGAAACAACTCCTGTGAGGATACTTTTTAGTTATACATTATGAGAAAATGTTATATACTCAATATCAACATTGTTCCAAGGGCTCTAAATCTATCAGCGCATACACTGAAAAATTTAATCGGCTCGACACTAGAAACAATTTAAATGAGTTAGACAATCAATTAGTTGCCAGATATGTTGATGCTCTTAAAGATACCATTCAAGATAAACTGGAATTGAATTCAGTTTGGTCTTTGCGTCAAGCAGTGAATCTAGCATACAAAGCAGGATTGCAACTCAACAGACACACAAAGGGTAATTCGTCAAGAAGGGCAGCATTTGAACCATATGAATCTAGAAATATTAATGCTAATTGGACACCGAAAATGAGCTCTCTTCAATTCCAATCAGCACCTAAACCCATTTTAGCAGCAGTCAAAAAGGCTTCCATTAAGGGTGAAATGTTGATGAAGGACAATCCATACTCCAAACCTTCCAATTTAAAATGCTTCCACTGTTTTCAACCCGGACATATATCGAATGAATACCCGACTCGGTAACAAATTCAACTCATGGACGGCGAAGCTGATGATGAATTGCAAGACAATTCCTCTGACGGCAGTGAAGCTGAAATTGAAGATGTAGTTGGAAATGAAGGGGAGGCCCTTATATGTGTCATTGAAAAGTTATTTCTAGCGCCACGACAGTCGATGGTTTCCCAACGACATACTATATTTCGTACATGTACCATTAAAAGAAATGGATGTGATTTGCTCACTAAATGTGTTGTACTGAGAACATAATTTCTCAATCTATTGTGCAAGCTTTACAAATTAAAAATACCAAACACCCCAAACTGTATAAAATCAGTTGGATTAAGAAAGGCATCGAAGTACTCGTTTCCGAAATTGGTGGTTTCAATTTTTCTATTGAAAAATATTTATTTGCGGAGTACTTTGTGATCTCTTGGACAAGAAAGTTTTTCATCTTATACTTGACAGACCTTGGCAATTTGAAACGACATCAAGTTATGATTATCGGCTTAATATTTATTCATTTGACTGGAAAGGGAAAAAATTAAAGTTGCTAGTATCTTCTACTAATTCCATAAAATCTTCCACAGCAATTCAGCTTTATCTATAGTTTGAGGTCCATCACTTATGAAGGATATCCAAAAAACATCCTTTCTCTTGGCTGTGGTGATGGCAAAAACCACTAGAGGCTCAGCTTCAAACAACGTTCCAGCTGAAGTACAACTATTACAAAAATTTCATGACATCGGACCAAATTACCCTCAAGATTACCTCCTCTCCATATGATTCAACACCAAACCGACGTTGTACACTATGCTTCTTTACCGAGTCTACCGCACTACCGAATGAGCCCAAAAGAGCATCAAATTTTACAAGTTATAGTTAATGATTTATTAGCTAAACAATTAATACAACATATTTTAAATCCTTGTGCAATCCCAACACTCTCAGTTCCAAAAAAAAGGACGGTAATTGGCGCATGTGTTAATGGAGCTTAGAAACCATCAAAGAAGCCATCACTAGCTCTGGTATTGGCTCTTCCAGACTTAGATAAACCATTCCAAGTTGATACCAATGCCTCGATGATTGGAATAGGGGCTGCTCTAACCCAAGAGGGCCGTCCCATTACATTTTCAGTGAAAAGCTCAGTTTTAGTGAACAAAATGGACTGTTTACCAACAAGAATTATATGCAGTGGTCAGGGCTCGTAAACAGTGGGAACATTACTCGCCAAGATTTCGTATTGTGTAGTGAGCATCAGGCCTTGCAGTACCTCAACTTTCAAAAATTTATGAATCACATGCTTGCACGATGGTTTTTACTCCTGCAGAATTTCAGCTTTATGTTAAAACATAAGCCAGGTGCTCAAAACCTCGTAGCGCAAGCTCTTAGTAGAAGAGTTGTTCTTCTCAACTTTTTACAAACGGAATTAACTGGCCTTGAATCCATTAAAGATTTGTATGTTGAAGAAAAAGACTTCTCCTCCATTTGGACACGGTGCAATACTTCACATCCAATTAAAGACTATTATATTCGTCATGGCTATTTGTTTAAAGGAAACCAATTGTATTCCAGACACATCATTACGAGTTCAGGGAGGCTTAGCAGCTCATGTTGAACGTGACAATATATTAGCTCGCCTACAAGAACACTTTTTCTGGCCTTGGTTACGGAGAGATGTCTCCAGATTTGTAGAAAAGGGTTCAGTTTGTCAAAATTATAAAGGCACACAGCAGAATACTGGTTTATATAAGTCTCTTCCAGCTCTGGATTCAATTTGGGAAGATCTTAGCTTGGACTTCATCTTGGGTATGTCCAAGACAAAAAAAAGAGTTGATCCAATCATGGCCATCATTGACCGATTTTCAAAAATAACAGTGGTATGTAAAAACACTTTAGATGCTATCAACATAGCTCGTCTTTTTTTTTCAGGAATCGTTCGCCTACATGGATTTCCCCGAAGCATCACTTCTGATCGTGATGTCTAATTTGTTAATTGTTTTTGGAGGGAGCTTTGGAAATGCTTACAAACCACTCTCCAGCTAAGTTCGACATACAATCCACAAATGGATGGGCGAACCGAGGTTGTAAATTGTACCTTGGTAATATGCTCCGTTGCCTTGTGCAAGATCATCTGAAACAATGGGATAACATTTTGGGACAAGCTGATGTTGACTTCATTTTCAGTGAGGTCTTAGTTTCCTACGCCCAAAACACAAAATCTAGCCTTAGGAGTTCCTTGTTGACCATCTTAACAGACTAGCAATGGAGCCCACCTCATATAGAACTTCAAACCATATCTTGACTTATTTTTGTGTAGACCTCGCATGAGTAGTCTCAAGCACTCGACTCTTAGTTGCAAGGGCTAAGAACTAACATATAAAAGGCCCGAAAATGAGTTCCCATAGGATCGGGCGGCCTTAGGTAAACCCTTCGTGACCCGAGCACTCGCGGAAACTACAATTGGCAAACTCATCCTAACGACTCTAGATGAAGAAACAAACCGCGCCGGCCCGGACGTCGACTTTAGCTAGTGAGAACACCCATATCACTATGGTTATGCACTTGCAAAAAAAAAAACATGAAAATCAATGCAAGTTTTTTTTTAATTAGCGGGGCGTGGACCCGGGCTAAACAAGAGTTAAACAATTTTAAATTTAAATTTTTCAAATTTCAAATGGGTCATTTAATCTCATTATAATTGAGAGTTAAAAATTTTCCTTTTGAACCTGCTTGCTCAACGGAATCCATTCAATTCCCCGCCAAAGTCTTGCATAACATCTCTCTGGAATTTCCGATATGCTCTTCCCCCTAACAAGGCTAGAGGCTCTTCGTTCAACTCCTCACTCTCACGCTTGATCCAGCTCCTTCCGACTGGTCGCGCTTTTTCTCTACCCCACGACGAATCTCTAACTGAATCTCCCCTCTGCCACCGAAGCCTGTCGCTCTCCTTCTCTCCTGATCCGTTTTCAAAGAGAAGCACCGCATTCGCCCGCTTCGTCCCTCCCGCTTGAAACCCTCTCCTTCCTTTAAAGCTCGCCCAGAAACCTTCGCCCCCTCCAGTTCGCTTCTTCTTATCTATGTCGAAGACCACCGCTCGCTTCTCCTCCCCCGACCGAACAACTGTTAGGTTCGCCTCCGCCTCCTCTCTTCATCGCCCGACAGAACATCCGTTTAGCTCACCTGCTCTCTCTCTCGCGAAAACTCGATCCTGCCTCCCTCCTCTTCACGTAGAAAAAGCTCTGCTCGCCTCCTCTTCTCTCGGCACCGAGATTCTTGCCAACTGCGACTCTCTTGCTCGGCTCCATTCCCTCCGCCTCCTGTCTTCCTCGCCCGACCGAACATCCGTTCGGCTCACGTGCTCTTTTTCTCTCGCAACAACTCGATCCCTGCTCCCTCCTCTTCACGCGCAAAAAGCTCTGCTCGCCTCCTCTCTCGGCACCAAGATTCTTGCCTACTGCGACTCTCCCGCTCGGCTCCATTCCCCCCCCACTCCTCTATTCCTCGCGACAGAAGCGCCAAGCGACGGAAAAACTCACCTGTTCTCTCTCGATCGCTCGAGTCCGCCTCCCTCTTCCTTCATTTGTTTGGTTAGGGATCGATTTCTGCTTCGTGCGAGACTGCTCCTGCACTCTTCTCAGCTTGGTCTTCCTCCTCTATAGCACCCGACGTTGAAACTCCTTTGACATCCTCTACTACAGTCCCAAGAAAAGTTTGTCACTTATTCATAAGTCTTATCTGGGATCTAACAATCAGCTGGTTGTTTACACATTCCTTTATACAGATTAAACTTGTCATCACCATTAGCTTCATCATAATTGCTTTGGTTGGTTTTATGAGCTTCCCTTATCCATTGATATTGCTCTTGATTTATTAAATTCCAGCTATGCTGTTGGTATTATTGTGAAAAAAAAAATATGNGCCCTGGTTACGGAGAGATGTCTCCAGATTTGTAGAAAAGGGTTCAGTTTGTCAAAATTATAAAGGCACACAACAGAATACTGGTTTATATAAGTCTCTTCCAGTTCCGGATTCAATTTGGGAAGATCTTAGCTTGGACTTCATCTTGGGTATGCCCAAGACAAAAAAAGGAGTTGATCCAATCATGGGATTGACCGATTTTCAAAAATAACAGTGGTATGTAAAAACACTTTAGATGCTATCAACATAGCTTGTCTTTTTTTTTCAGGAATCGTTCGCCTACATGGATTTCCCCGAAGCATCACTTCTGATTGTGATGTCTAATTTGTTAGTTATTTTTGGAGGGAGCTTTGGAAATGCTTACAAACCACTCTCCAGCTAAGTTCGGCATACAATCCACAAATGGATGGGCGAACCGAGGTTGTAAATTGTACCTTGGTAATATGCTCCGTTGCCTTGTGCAAGACCATCTGAAACAATGGGATAACATTTTTGGGACAAGCTGATGTTGACTTCATTTTCAGTGAGGTCTTAGTTTCCTACGCCCAGAACACAATATCTAGCCTTAGGAGTTCCTTGTTGACCATCTTAACAGACTAGTAATGGAGCCCACCTCCCGTAGAACTTCCAACCACATCTTGACTTATTTTTGTGAAGACCTCGCATGAGTAGTCTCAAACACTCAACTCTTAGTTGCAAGGGCTAAGAACTAACATGTAAAGGGCCTGAAAATGAGTTCCCATAGGATCGGGCAGGCTTAGGTAAACCCTTCGTGACCCGAGCACTCGCGGACACTACAATCGGCAAACTCATCCTAACGACTCTACATGAAGAAACAAACCGCGCCGGCCCGGACGTCGACTTTAGCTAGGAAGAACACTCATATCACTATGGTTATGCACTTGCAAAAAAAAACATGAAAATCGATGCACGTTTTTTTTTTAATTAGCGGAGCGTGGTCCCGGGCTAAATAAGAGTTAAACAATTTAAAATTTTCAAATTTCAAATGGGTTATTTAATCTCATTATAATTGAGAGTTAAAAATTTTCCTTTTGAACCTGCTCGATCAACAGAATCCATTCAATTCCCCGCCAAAGTCTCGCATAACGTCTCTCTGGAATTTCCGATATACTCTTCCCCCTGACTAGGCTCGAGGCTCTTCGTTCAGATCCTCACTCTCACGCTCGATCCAGCTCCTTCCGACTGGTCGCGCTTCTTCTCTTCCCCACGACGAATCTCTGACCGAATCTCCCCTTTGCCACCGAAGCCTATCGCTCTCCTTCTCTCCCGATCCGTCTTCAAAGAGAAGCACCGCATTCGCCCGCTTCATCCCTCCCGCTTGAAACCATCGCCTTTTTTTAAAGCTCGCCCAGAAACCTTCGCCCCCTCCGATTCGCTTCTCATCTGTGTCGAAGACCACCGCTCGCTTCTCCTCCCCGGACCGAACAGCTGTTAGGTTCGCCTCCGCCTCCTCTCTTCATCGCCCGACCGAAAATCCGTTCAGCTCACCTGCTCTCTCTCTCGCGACAACTCGATCCCGCCTCCCTCCTCTTCACGCAGAAAAATCTCTGCTCGCCTCCTCTCTCGGCACCGAGATTCTTGCCAGCTGCGACTCTCTTGCTCGGCTCCATTCCCTCCGCCTCCTCTCTTCCTCGCCCGACCGAACATCCGTTCGGCTCACGTGCTCTCTCTCTCTCGCAACAACTCGATCCCTAGTCCCTCCTCTTCACGCGCAAAAAGCTCTGCTCGACTCCTCTCTCGGTACCGAGATTCTTTCCTGCTGTGACTCTCTTGCTCGGCTCCATTCCCCCCAACTCCTCTATTCCTCGCGACAAAAGCGCCAAGCGACGGAAAAACTCACCTGCTTTCTCTCGATCGCTCGAGTCTGCCTCCTTCTTCCTTCATTTGTTTGGTTAGGGATCGATTTCTGCTTCGTGCGACACTGCTCCTGCGCTCTTCTCAGCTTGGTCTTCCTCCTCTATAGCACCCGGCGTTGAAACTCCTTTGACATCCTCTGCTGCAGTCCCAAGAAAAGTTTGTCACTTATTCGTAAGTCTTATCCGAGATCTAACAATCAGCTGGTTGTTTACACATTCTTTTATACAGATTAACTCGTCATCACCATCAGCTTCATCCTAATTGTTTTGGTTGGTTTTATGAGCTTCCCTTATCCATTGATATTACTTTTGATTTATTAAATTTCAGCTATGTTGTTGGTATTATTGTTGAAAAAAAAATACAGAAAGGTTATTGGAAATGCACTTTTCTATGTTTAATTGATTATCTGTCTCTACTTTTGGTTATGGTTGTGGAGGACTGTTTGGATTTGGACATCATAGAAAAAGGAAACATCAAGCAAAATTTGTTTTCATTCAATAGTATGATTAATATATAACTAGTATGCATACATAAGAAGGTTTGTGGCTCAGTCAATTTTTTTTAAAAGGTTAAAACTGTTGGCATGATCTACATTTGCACTATTTGTACAAGTTTCATTCCATGCTTGGACTATTGAGATTGTTGGTAGGAGTGACTGAGAACTAGAAGTAAATATTTTTCTAACTTAAGCCTATGGATGTTAATCATTTTTTAATTGTTAGATAATGTTTTGTAACCGGATTGGTCTAATGTTTATATTAAGACATTAATCTACAGGTCATCCATTACATATAATTCGGATTGTTGTTCTAGTCACTTGAATAGAAGAAATCAAACGAAGGAGAAGCGCTTGTTAATGGTGGCTTAGAGACATTAATGTTGCTTCATGATTATGTTAAAATTCAAGAGGGGAATTTCCAAATTTGTAACACTCAATCCTTACATATTTACGTATCCAACACTCAAACTTTAATTCTTAAGTACATACCACTTATCTCCTACTTTTTTACATATCTAGCAACTCAACTCTACTCATTACGTGTATGGCATCCGAACTTTTCATATCACATAAAGCGTACCATGACTTCAACCTTTAAACACGAGATGCACTTTCTCATGCATAGTCAAGGTAGTAGGCATGAAAACATCAAAATTTGGGTGAGGAGTTTGTAAATATGTAAGGATTGAGTGATGTGCATGCAAAGCCCCTTTAATTGCAATTCACTAAAATTGGGTTTTGATATGCAAACACATGTGTAGCCCTTAGCGTGCATACTTTGGGAACATTTGTGATTATTTTTGGAAGTCATAATTGTTGCTATTTTGGTGGTTTCATATGTGGTGTTTGGTGCTAATTTTTCATTAATTTTGGAGAGATTAAGGGTTGCATAGGGCAGTGTTTGGGGGATGCCCTTGCTCGATACTTTCACTGTTTTTGGAGTCATTTCAAGTGCCGATTTTGGGCTGATTTGTGATTTTTGTATTTTTATTTGGAGGAAATTTTGGACTGACTTCTTAACTGATTGCCCATTGTTTGGAATTGATTGAAAATTTCATTGTGGGTTGTACTTTTTGGTTCAATTTTGTGGCTTTAAGGCTGCACTTTTCTGAATTTATCTTGTGGCTTTTGGATCTCATTTCTTTTTATGTTGAATTGCAGAACTTTCGCGACGATCAACCTTGCCTTGGAATAGGTTTAAGCACTCTTCTCGATAATTTACTCAATTACAGTTATTGAAAGATTTTAAACGCTTTTATGTTGATTCACTTGTTATTTCCCCATTGGATTTGTTAGTTTGTGAAATGGGTCAACCTTCTCTTTTCGTTTGTTTTGTTACTTTTGTTAAATGGTTAAGTCAAAAATAAGAATTTTTTATTTAATTATTTAGAAGACACTTAGAAATATTTGAGGATTAGTTGGAAAACACTTAATTGAGGATAGAACATCTTAAATCACTTTAAGCATAAGTTAAAATGTAGGCTTCTTAAATTTTATAAGCACACCCTAGGTGAGAGCCCATCTACCTAATTCTCAGTGTAGACTTCTTAGATTTTAAGAGCACACCCTAAGTGAGAGTCTATCTACCTAATTCTCAGTGTAGGCTTCCTAAGTTTTAGAAGCACACCTTAGGTGAGAGCTCATCTACCTAATTCTCAGAGTAAGTTTCCTAGATTTTAAGAGCATACCCTAGGTGAGAGTTCATCCACATAATTTTTCAGTGTAGGCTTCCTATATTTTAGGAGCACACTCTAGGTGAGCGTTCATCTACCTAATTTTTGAATGAATAATGAAATTAGGCACTTGACCCTAATTCACAAACTGATTAAGACACTATACATGAGGATGCACCGAGACGTAGTTCATGCTTCCTTAATTAAATCAATAATGAAATTCCTGCAATGACCTAACCTACAGTTAAACCCGATGCACCGAAATTTGAGCTTGAACATTACACTCAAATTCTTCTGTCAATTGGGGACATTTGTTAATGTCACTTATGGATCACCGGACTGGAATAAGTCTAGGGTCTAGGTGACGAGGGTGATGACGACATTGCTTATGTGTGTTTAAACGAGGGTACGAAGTAGGATTATTATAATAGTTTCTCCTAACTCAAAGATCTTTAATAAAGGAAAGGACCGATGAAACTATTCGCCGACCCTTTGTGGGATTGCTGCCCCCGACGCTATTAGGTTGTCAACAGTCCTAACACGATTAGAGTAACTAGACTGTAAACTACATGACTTTACAAAATATTTACAAAAATAAAACAAAATCTCTTTGCATGTTAAAAATAACTCTGCATAAAAAAGGACTTACACAACAACTTTTGCATGAAAATCAAAGAATTTTTTTTATAAAAATTTATAAAGGTCCACAGCTAGTGACTTGGATTAAGTTTAAGGACTGTCTTCCATAGATTATCGGGTTGGTAACTTTTACCCAAGGTTGGAAAGCATATTGTACAGCTCTGAGCCCCCACCTTTACTGGTGTCTTATACCTTGTTTTGGTCTTCCATATTTGACCAAGAATTTTTCTTTGTCTGTTTGTATTTTGCAACAACTCATTTTTCTGAATTTCGTGCTGGGTTTTCTCGTCTTGTTTATTTTCCTTACAAGTTTATTTAAATATGTTGCAAATCATATTATGCTCGTAATATTAATCACGCAACAGTAGCAGATGCTCAGTACGTTTTTACAGTTTATCTACATCATTTTACTTTACTGCATTTTACTTTTCAAGTTCCTTTTATTTACCTCCAATTTGTTTATTCTGCATGCAAAACCAAAACAAAAAAAAACAAAATCAAACTTTGACACCAAAACCATGAAGCATAAACCACCAATCTCAAACACAAACCCTAGAGTCATCGCTACAACAACAGCTTGGAGTCAGCTTTGTGGGCAGCACGACGACGAGATTGGATCGAGCGACAAGAGGATCTTCTTCAGCAATCTCTCCTTAGTTTAAATAACAACTCATAAGACTTCAAGATAGCTCGCCCAGCACGACGTAAATCCTCGCACCCTCTTTAGGCTTCTATACAACCATGTTGTGCAGCATAAGTCCTAACTCGCCTTAGGTTCCATGGTTGCTTTGTGATACGACGTAAATCCTCTTATTTTTGCGGCCTATTTGCATAATCAGATATTATGCAAATGTAAGTCATAAATAATAAAATTGGCAGAATCAAACACCTAAATAACATCGTCTCTAAAACTCAGCCGCAAATTGGGATAATTTTGGAAGTCACCGAGATTTCTCCTCAGGATCTGTGACATCTCATACATTTTCCTTCCTTTGAATTCCTGAAAATAACTGTTCCTATTTGAGCCACTCCCACTTGTCTTTCCAAGTCCTACCGTGAAAACCTAAACTTTGAATTCTTGAAGAGTAATACCTCTGATCATTATCGAGAGTTTTCTCAAGTGACTCCCGTTATTCGGGATGTAATTAATTATAGGGGTTTGACTCTATAGGGAACTTAGAACCCAGGTAAAATAAACTATCGAATATTTATATTAGGTAAGGGAATTTGTTGGTCACATATAAAAGATTCGCAGATCAAATGGATGTCACAAATCTCTTAATTTCCAGGATTGGGTCCATCGCCAAGACATACACTTATCTTTCAAGAAAGTGAAATATTCGTGGTATCAGACACGATTATATAAACTATTGGACGAATGAGATTCATTTGGTCTCATTTTTCAAAAATTAAAACACATTACTTTCAAAACCCAAATAATATATCTCTTATATTTAAATTAAATTTCGAAATTATTTTTAATATTTTCAAGATAAAAAAAAAGTTGACCGATAGCTAAATTTGCTTACAATTCAATGACTAATCGCTCAACCGAAAAGAGCCCCTTTACTATTATTTATACAAGAATACCCAATCATAATGTAGTTGTTGTACTGCCCAAGTGTAAGAGCCAAATTGCTACCTCCATGGCTAAAGATGCTACCCGTTCAACACGTTCGATCCAAATTAATTGATTCCAACAATAACTACAAACAACACGCCTACAGTCATTGACGTCACAAAGTTTTTTATCCGGGTGACCTTGTTATGGTTAGAATGCGCAAGGAACGGTATGCACTTGCAACATATTCCAAGCTGAGCCCCCAAAAATTTGGACATTTTGTTGTAATTAAGCACATTAATGTCAGTGCCTACATCATTTAGATCTGCCACCTGACCTGCGTACTTATTTCACCTTCAACATTTCAGATTTGTACTCCTACCATCCTCCTGATGCGTTACTATACAAATTGATTCACTCGAGAATTCTATTGAAGCGAGGGCGACCTGATGCAGGTTTTCATGAAATATTCCACAATAATCTGACGCAGAGAAAGGTATATATATATATATATATATATATATATCCACATTCGCTTACGTTGTTTCTTTAGCACATGGGTGGGTGTCGGCGCTAGAAAGAGATTCGTTTGTGGTGGAGTTGCCCGTAAGAAGCTGTCGGTCACCGGAATTGAAATCTCTTTCCCTGCTTCGGAAGGACGTTTAATTTGCCTAAGTTTTAGAAAAATATGAAATCAAACTGACCCCATATTTTTCATAGTTTAAATGAAAGAGTAATTTTAGAAAAATATGAAATCAAACTGACCTCATATTTTTCACAGTTTAAATGAAAGAGTGTTTTACCTCAAATCTTGTATCTATCCCAAGGGATAAACACAAAACTTGAGGGTGAGGCTCAATCAAATAAACTAAGAAAATATATGACATCCGTTTGGTCTGCAAAACTGTTTTATTTGCCGACAAGTTCCCCTATTTAATACAAAGGAAAAACTTCCTATAAGGGCAAGCCCCTATAGTTAATATATCTTAAATGACCGAAGTCACTTAAAAAAACTCTCAATAAAAATCAGGGAATACTATCTTCAAAGAGGTCAAAAGGATAGAATTTTACAACGAAATCGGACGAAGAGGTGTGAAAGGGGAAAAACTCGAATCGGGAGCATTGTTGAGGAATCCAAATGAAGAGAAACTAGGGGAGACCACAAATCCTGAGGAGAACCTCAGTGACTTCCCAGACTATCCCATGGTTTGGCTTCAGTTTTAAGAAGAAATTATTCAAGTGTTTCATCCTGTCAATTTTATTTAATTAGGGCTTATATTTGCGTGACACGGTCACATAAGTCGCCTGAAAGATATGAGGGTTTACATCATATCGGACGACAACCTCGGAACATAGAACAAGTTAGGACTTAAATTGCACAGTCTGACTGTGCAAAAGCCTAAAAGATAAAGAGAGGATTTATGTCGCGCTAAGCAAACTAATTCGAAATCCTATGATTTGTTGTTTTAATTTCTAGGAAAGAAATGATTTTGCTGGGGAAGACATGTTCTGCTGTTGAAAAAGGTAGTGTTGCCCACCATGTTAGCTTCAAGCTCCTTGCCGTGACGAGTTTAATTTTTCTAGGGTGTCCAGTTATGGTGTCAAATCAAACAGCCCTGTGGTTGTAGTCCTCTAAACATCCTATATAAAAAGAAAACATGCTTAAAGCTATATAATATAAAATGTGCAATGCAGGAACATACAGTAAAATGGATGTGGAACAGTAACAGATAGAAACAGGAACAGTATAACATGCTATACAGGAAGAACAGTAATAAGTAGAAACATGAATAATATAACATGTCATACAGTACAGTAGCAGGTAGGAACAGAAATAATATAAGATGTTGTACAGGAAGAACAGTAGCAAGTAGAAATAGAAAAATAAAGCACTGTAAAATGTAAAGCAAAATTGTATGCCCATGACATCAACTGTTTCTTAAGTATAGCAAATCTAAATGCATCTCAAAAGCGAAGTTTGGAAGAAAACGTTATCTAGGAAATCCAAAGAAGAGTGTAACGACTCATGACAAAAAATTTCGAGAAAATCAACGAAAAAGATTCAAGTAAAAGAAAATCCTCAAAAAAAAATCCTGGAGTAACCGAAAGAAAGGAAAAGTAACACGAGTGCCCTGTCCCAAAGCTTCGATAAAACAAAAAAAAAATTCGAATGAGGGGGACCGCAAGCACTCGTATGGGACTAGGCTCAGATGTATATTTATTTTCAAGGGTCCACAAAGGCTACTCGGTCACCCGAATGTATAGAACCCGTCACTCATCTAGAAGTGTGTCTCGAACCTCACTTAGAGGGCTATTTCCCAGCCTAAACAAGTATTCGTCAGGTGGACAATCAATTTTAAAAATGTATTTTTAAAATTTATGTTTTTGACATGCACATAAATCTTGAAAAATTATCAAATTTTGTTTTATAGAGAAGAATATATTTTTATTTTGAAACAGATTTTCACAATTTTTATTGTCCACGAGTCAATTACACTGTCGGGCGTGAGATTGTCGATCACCTGAGGAGATTCGAGTCGACTCCCGCTAGACTTATGTCGGTGAAGGATACCATATCCTATTGTTCATCAAATGTCTGGATCTTGATGTTATAGGATAAGGCATCTTTCTGCTCTATCTTCGGTGTGCCTTTATCATCACCACTGTACGCCCTAAAACGACTACTTGCGACCTTGCTTGATGGTTTCACTTATAACAAAAGGTTATACGTGGACACTTATGTATCAGACATAAGCATCAAAAGAACGAACTAAGAAGCAAGGAAAGAAAAGAACAAAAATGAGGTGAGAGAGAGGCACTGATCCATCTAAAATACCGAAAAGGAGAATGGATCAGTCCTCAAAGCTCGTGACAAAAAAACTTGAAAAGGAAGACCCGAAGATCCTTGAATCAATCTGAGATGGATATCACTTTCTCACTTTTAGAATTGGAGCAATCCGAGTCAAAATGCCTCCTAACGCCGGTATCCAAACCCCAACGACATCTTTTATGAAATTAATTCATCCCAACCAAATGGCTTTCCAAAATAGGGTTTAAAATCTCCTAAACTTCAAAAGAAAGTGGTCTCGGAGAAACCACCACTAACATTTCCAAACTCATGCCGAAATTAAAATTCCCCAATTTTCAAATTAATAAATAGCCTCATATATCAAATAAACATGAAATTTTCCCACATAACCTAAATAAATGCTCACGATTAGGGTCAATACAAAGAGATGAACAGCAGCTAAATCTCTCGACCAAGGGAACCCACAAGGGAAGGCAACTACTAAGGCTCACGGCTCAGGGCAGCAAGGAACTNACTTAAAAGGAAGACCCGAAGATCCTTGAATCAATCCGAGATGGATATCACTTTCTCACTTTTAGAATTGGATCAATCCGAGTCAAAATGACCTCCTAACGCCGATATCCAAACCCCAACGACATCATTTATGAAATTAATTCATCCCAACCAAATTCCTTTCCAAAATAGGGTTTAAAATCTCCCAAACTTCAAAAGGAAGTGGCCTCGGGGAAACCACCACTAACATTTCCAAACTCATTACGAAATTAAAATTCCCCAACTTTCAAATTAATAAATAGCCTCATATATCAAATAAGCATGAAATTTTCCCACATAACCTAAAAAAATGCTCACGGTCGGGGTCAATACAAAGAGATGAACAACAACTAAAACTCTCGGCCAAGGGAACCCACAAGGGAAGGCAACTACTACGGCTCACGGCTCAGGACAGCAAGGAACAACTGCTAAGGCCCACGACCCAAGGAACAACAAATAAGGCTCACGGCTAAGGCGACCAAAAAGGACCACCAGTGGCTACTATGCTTCCTTGACAAACATAAAAGGATAACTAAAGTGATTATAATTTTTGGGATGACTAACTTGATTCATCAATAACATTCAAGTTATTCAAGCCTAGCAAGAAGGACCAAATCACACCAAACAACCTCCAATAGATCTCACAGGTAAGGACAAAAAGGGGAGGTTGATTAAACCACATCACAAACCCACGGTTAGGAACCAAGCAAACATCAAATTGCAGCCTTATAAACTGCCAAACGAATCCATCAAAACCAGATAGCAGCTTTTGAATGGAGACAACACAGAACTCCCAAAACAGGCTCTCGGGTAAGAGCCGAGACCAACAAAAATCAAAAGAAACTAAGTCATTTCTCGGGTAGGAACTAAAGCCAGCAAAATCACCTTTCGGGTAGGGGGCCAAACAAAGCAAACCGAACTCCCAACTAAAGCCAAACAGAGCCACAGTTGGAGTTCAAACTCAGGTTACAACAAAAGGGTAGAAAACATTTCCATATCCTCAAGACATCAAAATATAGAACTAACATATGTATTAAACAAGAACAGCCATGGAGTTCCTCCAAAATAAATTCCTTCAGCATATGTATATTTAAGCCAAAACACCCGTAGGATGCCAAAACCGAGCCCAGCAGAAGCCAACAAAAACCACGGCCTATAAAAGCTTTAAAGCAGGCCCAAACATGGATAGAAACTCAAACTTTAACAGAAATTAAAGCTCCAGTCATTTCAAGGTAAAACCGAGTCATTCAAAGTCAAGGAGTAGCTCACCAACCTGTAAAACATCAACATATGGAACCAAAATAGACTTTTAAACTATAACAATGTAATGAAAACCATTTTTAGGCCATCAATAGAGTTGTTCCAAAC
>JXCR01104995.1:0-28462 GCA_002079205.1 Phalaenopsis hybrid cultivar | reverse complement strand
TGGATTCAGCAAGCTCAAAGAAAATAGATGGCTATCATGTGCTTTCAAGTTGGCCTCAACTCTCAGTATGATGGTGTTAAAACATGGATCTTATATGATCATGGATGTACTACTTTGAAGGAAGTTTATACTAGAGTACTGAGTACGATTGGGAATTCTCCAGCCCCATTTGTAGGACAACTAGTACTCATACTAGTCAGAGAAATACAAACATTATTATCTTCCACCATCTAGGCAAGCTCCATCGTCTCCTTCAATCCCCGCAGTCTCAATAGTTGAAGTGTTTCTCGTAAGTCAAGCTTTAGATCATTCATGAAGTTCCCTTCCAATCATGCTTCAAAAGTCCCCTTATGTTGTTTGAACCATATCTCAAATATATCAACATATTCCATGACAATCCCCTCCTGAATCAAAGCAAGAATTGCTCGTGTAGGTCTCCTTCCTAAATTTATCAATATTCCAGCAAACAATCCTTAAATTCATTTCACTAATGGATCGAGTATCCAGCCTCTCTCAACTTAAACCATGCTAGGATTTTCCTCTACAAATATAGTCATGTCGTGATGAGCTTCTCCTCCTCATTTAGCCCATTCAAACCGAAGCATTGCTTCACCCATTACACCCACTCCTGTGTATCTTCCTCCTCGAAGATCGACATCTTCAACTTCCTAACTCTAGCGTCACCATCCCAACTTCCTCTCCCTCCGATGTTTCCCCCCATGTATTTAGGGTAAAACTCCCTCCTTAGATCATTAGACAAACCCCATTCTAGTTTCTATCCATCCTTTTTTTTCAGTTCTCCCCACCCCCTGCATATCTCCTACATATTTCGACCAAATCCTATACATCAAAAATCTCTAATTCATCCCCCCATCGGAGCCCTAAGTGGGAATTCTTGATGGTGGATGCTTCCTCTTGATGTTCCTCACATTTGATCACTTTTCCTTTTGATATGGCCACAGGTTCTCCTATTAAATCTTACTTAGGGTTTGCAAATTGAGTCGACGATATGGTTTTGGATTACATCTCAATAAATTTTCTTACCATCTCCTCCAAGTTCTCAAATCGGTTGTAAGTGAAGATATATAATTCCTCTATCCCAGATTTAAGCTTTCATACCTCTCCTTCCAATCTTTCTTCCAAAGTATCAACTTTTCTTGTCATTTTTCCAAGATCTTAGTGAGTTTGACTTCGAATAGGTGTACTTGACCCCGCCTATGATCACTTCATTGGCCTCTAAGCTATCTTAGATAGCTGTCGTTTAAGAGGTTAGGTAACAAAAGTGGCGTTGTATGTTGTGATCCTTCCCAACTAGCTTGAATTATGGCTGTTTCATGATATTTGGTCAAGAAGGAAAACCAATCATTTGCGTCCCAGATAGCTCTTTTCGTGATAGTATTGCATGCATCCCGTTGTGTGTGTCTTAGCTAGTTCATTCTACGACTGTATTGGACGTCACGCTCTAATATGATCCTATTGTTGTTTCACAGCTAGCTCTCATCGCATTGTATTGAGACTGTTATATGATCTTGTCGCCATGCGTACGCAATCCAATCTACTTCACAGCTCTTATCATGATGTGTTGTGTAATTTCCTATATATATGTAATACATGGTCATGAAGTAATTGTGTCTCGTGATATCCAAATGGGCGAAGACCTTTAAGCCACTATCTTTTTCTTCCCAACAAAGTTGCAACTCTACTTCTGTGAGTTGATATCCCTTCTTCACTTCCTAGATTCCCAGATCGATGCTCTAATATAAATTTGATACAATCTAAGAAGATTTTTTCTACAAAACTTAAGGCAAATGAATATTTAATTGCAATAATTTCAAATAACTCAACATGAATACATAAAATAAGCACCAACAATTTGAAAGGTAAACGATCTCTCTTGAATCTTACAATTCGAGGGTAGGAAATATCTCCCGACCAACCCAAAGACTCGATAGACAATCTCAAGCATTCCCCCTAACCCTACACAAATTAGTCTATTTATACTAAACAATAATAAATAGCACAAGATTAAATTGCCCTCACAAAGGACTAAGTTACCCTTAATTATTCATGTAACAGTGTTTTCACAAAACATAAGTCTCAAGACGGATGAAGATGTAAGCCACAAACAAAAGTAAATAAATAAATAACTCATAAAAAATTAAAAAAATTATTCATAAAAAATCCATAGATCATTGATAGATTTTCTTTGTTCATCATCAAAAGCCTTAGGGGGTATTTGGTAACACTTTTAAATAGATTTAACCTATATCCAGCCAAACACAAAAAAAAGGAAAACTAAATCCAACTCTTCATTAAATCTCTTTCTCTCTCGATCTGTTAACTGTGCGATGTAAATTCTAATTTATTAAGTTCGGCTATGAAGTAGATTACAAGGATTTATTCCGCCGTGCTCGCATGCTCCATCTTCATCACGAGAACCAGGATTTAACGGATTTGATAAATCCTGTTTAACGTAAATCTACAGCTGCTACCAAAGACCCCCTCAAAATACATGATGTGAAAAATTCAGCAAATCTCAATTTCAAATATTAACTTAAAGTGAAAGTGTGTAACTTTTTAAATCAATTGTTCAAACCTTATTCAAATCAAAATTGAATAAGAATTAAAGATGGTTCCAACATGTTTGAAATCAGGTTCTAACCATATTTGGAATCATATAGAAAATAGTTTGTTCAAGCCATGTTTTAACCTTGTTCGAATTCAGATTAGATTTGAATATGAGTCAAATCATGTTCAATCATAAATTGAATAAAATTCAATCATGTTATAACACATTCAGATTATATAAGTTCGAACACAATTTCTAACACCTTCTAAAAAATCATTGCAGGCACGTGACTCAAATGCCTAATGACATAAAGCATGGACGGATATGCCTCAAATAAAAAATGTATAAGTCTCTGGGGATTCTTCATGTGCCTGATAAAAAGACAAAACTTGAGACATGTGCCTCAATGCTTTTTAAATCATACCACAAGGACTAATGATTACAGTGATTAAAATTTTTATTTAGTGTCCAATTTATACATGTCATTGTAAACTCAAGAAATAAAAATACAAAAGACCGCTGCAATCAACACTATGTTTTAACAAACTCACCAATGAAGAAGAGCATACTACTAGTCTTTATGCTTCGTTGCCTAAAGCATATCAAAATATTTATAGCAAATAAATAGAAAAAACAGTATGCTAAATGTATATAGAGTTCATGAGCCACGCTTGATGCAAAATTAGACAGATTTGTGTTCATTTATGACAAATATACCATCATTATACAGATATAATTCACAAAAAAGATCATGAACAAAACAAGTTCCCTGTTACTATAATAGTAAATATTACTCTGAAGTAAGACCTATAGCACATTAATTTTGTTTGATCCATAAGCATACTTCAATCATAACGCTAACTCCTACAATTTTTTTATACACTAACAAAGCTTCATTATTTCCTATTTCATGACAAAAAAATGTAACATAAGTTGTCAGATCGACAATTATGAAATGAAAATCAGAGAAAACGTTACTGTACTGTCTTAGATAAGAAAAATGGATGGGCTGACTAAATGTAGGATATGATCAAGACATCAGGATATCCCTATCCAGTAAGATAGTAATCAAGAAGGTTATGTTTGCTGTGTTACTACTGTCATAGTTGTTCAGGATATTGATAATCTAAGAGAAAGCCCAAACAAAATACTAGGTATCCCATTTTTACATTAATACTAAATCGAAACAATTGGAATAAGTTAACAACTTATTACTAAGGTGCTGTTTGGTTCGGCTTCTGCTGCGCGGCGCGGCGTGCGACAGCGGCTTTGTCCCGCATTCCAGTGTTTGGTTCGACGTTTCGCGGCAAATTGTTGGCGAAGCGGATCGATCCGCGGCCGCGATATTAGGCCGCGGTCCCCTCTTTCCTCTTACCCATTGTCCCGCTTACCCCTTTTGTTTCTCTTCAGCCCAAACGACTTCCCTTGCGGCTCTCCTTCGTCCTCTTGCTTCGTTGCCCCGCGATCGACAGATCTGAGGTATAACGAGCATTTTTCTTCTTCTAATCGCAGATTTGAGGGTGCTTTACGATTTTTTCGAATGTGATGTTTTCTCTACTCCTATCCTTCCTACTTCGGCGATTTTTTCTTCAACACATGGAAAAAACGACTGTGATGTTCTTTACCCCTTTCGTTCATCACTAGGGTTATGCCTTCTCTTTACCTTCTCCTTTGACGCATTCTTGTTTGGTGGCTGACGGCTCAAGGTTGGTCGCAGGTTGTGGTTGTGGTGGTTGATTCATGTGTAGTGGTAGTTGTTAATGCAATTAGTGGTGTGAAGTGCATAGATGACAGTGCATATGAGCTGTCGAATTGATGTGGAGTTGGCTTGTTAATGTCATGATACCTTGCTCTTCTTCCTCCAAATGATGTTGAGTTCGGTTAGGAGGGGGATTGATCATTCCCTTCTTCTCTTGCTAGCGATCAGGAAGTTGTGTTTTTGATTCTTACATCTCCTATTTTCGTTTTCCCCATTCCTTACTTTGACAGTGAACATACATTTCGAATTCCCCTGTTTGGTTCGGCTTCTGCTGTATCTGCTTTGACGTTTTTGGAGAGTGCAATTGCTTTTGTGGAGAGTGATATGCTCTTCCGGGTGTGGTATTTTTGGAGTGCATCGCATATTTGATTCCAGCATTCTATTACTTGCTGTTTTTTCGAGCTGGTTGGTTACTTATCTGTTGAGGCACACAGGAGACGGTGTTATAACATTTTGCTATTGATGTGTTCTTGCTGTTCTTTCGATCTAGCCACTATAAGACCTATTAATTGATATGTTCATTGGAGGATTGAGAAATCTCAAGGAAAGTTTGTATCAATAGAAGAGAGCTAGCCACTATAAGACCCCTGGAATTACTTAACTTGTGCATTACATTCCTATAGCTTGCTGTTTTTGTTTGGTGGGTTCGGTTGTTGGATGAATTCGGTTGTTCCCACGAATTTCTTTTTAATTATTACATAGTTTAGGGATTGATATGGCTCTCAAAAAATGTCTTTTTGGCAGCCAAGCATGTTTTGCAGCCAAGCATGTTTTGATACATTTGCAGCCAAGCATGTTTTGATATGGCTCTCAAAAAATGTCTTTTTGGCTTTGATTTTCAAATTCTCAGCACCTTCTTTAAAGGATATTGTTTTGCAACACATATATGCATATGAAGGAACTATGAGGTTATGGTTTAATGGTACTCATCTTTTACACTGGTTAAAGTGCAATTTTTGAGCAAAGAAACAATTGGAATTTCATTTTTCTGGAATGCGACAGTGCCTTCATGGCTTTTTTGCTCGATTAGGCTGTTTTATGGCTTTGCTGTTTTATCGACAATGTCTTCTTCGATTTTTTAGCAAAGCTGTCAATGCAATTGGAACTTCTATGCGAATTTTGGGTATTGGAAATTATTTGGCTTTGCAGTTTCTGCTTGGTTGTTTCTACTTATTTCGGTCTGCTTGCTTGCAATGCATGCCTTCCACCGCAACATACTCCTATGATCCGGATTTCTGTTCTTTTCCGGCTGTTGATTGTTACTGTAGTTGGGTGTGAGAAGATTGTGGCTGCACTAAGGGAGAGAAGTAAGGAGAATTTGCATGTTATATATTGTTTATATGATGTAAGTTGTGCTTGTGTGTACAACAAATGAGTCCTTGTTGATATGCTAAAAAATTTCAGCTACTACTTCAATAAAATATTGCATTCGTTTCCCGTGGACGTAGGTCATTTGACCGAACCACGTAAATACTTTCGTTCCTTTCTATTTACATCTCTGGTATGGTTTATTGCTTGCAACTTGTTTATATGTACCCTTTCATTTATTTAGCAATGTTTAAATCCAGTTTATTAATTAATCATGTGGGTTATTTTGTTTTGGTGATATTATTAGCATGGCTAATAAAAACAAAAAAGTTGCCACGCCTGCACTTTGGGAGAAGGATACCAAATTAATATTTTGTGACCTATGCATATGTGAAATTGATAAGGGAAATAGGCCAACGACATTTTTCAATAAGGAAGGTTGGGATAACATCATTGCCAGATTCAAGGAGATAACAGGTAGGGAATATGATAGGCTCCAACTGAAGAATAAATGGGACCAGCTTAAGAAAGATTGGAAACTGTGGAATGATTTGAAGCGTGGCTCCACTGGATTAGGATGGGATCCAGTGAATAGAACAATTGATGCGTCCGAGGATTGGTGGCAAGAACGGCTTGCGGTAAGATTTTCTTGACTCTTCTTTTTTAATTTTAAGAAGCTCTAATTTTTATTTCTAATAACCACCTACTGGTCCTTTGCAGATAGTTCCTGCGGCGAAGAAGTTCAAATTGGCTGGGATTGAACCAGAATTGGAGGGCAAGTTCCAGACGATGTTTGGTGGGGTGGTCGCTACAGGGAAATATTCAGCTGCCCCGAGTCAAACAATTTTCGAAACAACCCCCGAGAATGTGGCCGTTGAATTGTCAAATGATTCTGCAGAATTCCGCAGTGTTGAGCCACCTGAAATTCAATCCACCAACCGTGCGAAGCGCCCCCGGAACGAACGTAAGAGAAAGAGTGGACCTGCATCTATGAGGGAGCAGCTCTCATACCTAGTCGACTCATCTAACGATGCCCCTCACAGAGTTCAAAAAACCTCGGTTCATGAGGTCATTAGTCTTCTTGAGGAAGATCCAGAATTTACAGGGGATCGTGATCTTTTCTACTTTGCAGTAGACCTCTTTCGTGATTCCCTCCACCGAGACTTCTTCACAGCACTGAGCAAAGAGCGACGATTGGAATACATACGCTATTATTATAACCGTCGTGACCTGTGAAGTTTAGTTCCTCAGTAGTTCACATTGTCTTTGTTTATTATTTGGAAACTAGAGTGTTGCACTTTCTTTCATCTATGATATTCCTGTTAGTACACTTTTCATTTGTGGTTGTTCTTTTTTTTATCAAACTGATTTGAATTTCATTCCAAATGATTGTAAAGTCATTTTTTTCCAATTAAAGTTCATATGTTTGTTTTTCTTAATTCCATCTATGAGCTTAACTGTGTTTCAAAGTGTAAAATATTTTTTCATATCATCATGGACCCAGAGGAAGTCCGACGTCGACGTCGAAATGCAGCAATAAATATATTGGTGCATTACTATAACACGCATGTGGACCGTGAGCCCTGTTACACATCATCTCAGATTTGAGACAAATGGATGGGAGAAATGATTTCAGGACATCTAACGAGATTTCAAAACATATTCCGCATGTCCCAACATGTTTTCAGTGATCTGTTATTAGATCTGCGAACATCTCATGGGCTTCACGGATCCTCGAGGACAATAGACCGTGAAGTATTGGGCATAACACTTTACATTTTATCACAGAACGAGTCAATGCGGGGAGCCATGGAACGATTCCAACACTCATCTGAAACAATAAGCAGTTATTTCTCAGTGGGTTTGACTTCCCTCGTCAATTTAGCGCAAGCTATAATAAAACCCGAAGATTCAACGTTTGCCAGAACGCCAGCGCAGATTCGCAACGATGTCCGCTACATGCCACATTTCAAGGTACACATTCATAATTTAAATCAATATTAATGGGTTGCATATTGAAATGGTTTAACTTCATTTGTGAAGGGTTGCATTGGCGCAATCGATGGAACGCACGTTCATGCCAGGGTACCGGAAAACGAGAAAGTTGCATTTATTGGCCGTTCCGGGAGCACAACTCAAAATATCATGGCAGTTTGTGATTTCAACATGTGTTCCACATTTGCAATGGTTGGATGGGAGGGCAGCGCACATGATAGTAGAATCTTCAAAATTGCAACGAGAAATCCGGAGTACAATTTTCCTCACCCACCGCAGGGTTAGTTCCTTACTAATACAAGTAGATTTTTTTTTTTGTGCTCCCCTAAAGTTTTTAATTTCTCAGGAAAGTACTATTTGGTCGATGCTGGCTACCCAATGCAGAGGGGGTACCTTAAACTCTATTCTGACACAAGGTATCATCTTTCCAGATTTTCAGAGAGCCAGCAATCGTACGGGAAACAGAAAAGAGGTCTTTAATAGAAGACATTCATCCTTACGAGGCGTTATTGAGAGGACTTTTGGAGTTTGGAAGAAGAAATGGGTAATACTACGAGATATGCCACCTTATCCATTTCCAAAACAGGTGCAGGTAGTGTTAGCCACTATGGCCCTCACTAACTATATTCGACGGCATCCAACTCGAGCTGATGTTGACTTCGAGCGTGTTGAGGTCAATGATGACGAAGTACCTGTCGAAGCCTATGAATACCGCATTGGTCAATCTCTACCAACAGAGGAGAACGACAATGCTTCAATTTGCACGAAAGATGGAGAAGGTGCGAGTGAAATGAAAGCCCTTCGTGAGGAGATTACTGCCTCATTAGTTGGAGACTGATTACTTCGATTCAGATCTGCTGTAAACACAATTTGTGAAGGGGTTTGCGTTTTTTATTTCGATTTATATATTTCAATTTTGATGATAGCCTTTTTCATTACCTAATATGGTAATAATTATATTTTATACTGCATTGTTTTTCAGGATAAAATGACTTCCAGGATGTTTGCTACCCCCCGACGAGTGCTTTGTCATTGTGGCCTGCAAAACACACTTTTANTGTGTGTGTGGTATCTACACATCCAACACAAACTTCAATTAAATATTACCTACATAGGAAAAGGTATATTTCAGTTTTTAAAAGTTCAAAAAGTTTTATTTTTTATGTGATATGAAAGATTTGTGTAATACAAATGTAAAATATATGTTCAGATATTAGATATGTGAATACATAGAAATTGGGTGGTATATATGCAAATGACCAAAATAATTATTATTAAGACTGGTGCATATAAAAATAAAACAAGAGAGAACAAACCTTCAAATTGAATTTAAATTCTACAGTGCANCCTTGTTGATATGTTTAAAAATTTCAGCTACTATTTCAATAAAATATTGCATTCGTTTCCCGTTGACGTAGGTCATTTGACCGAACCAAGTAAATACTTTCGTTCCTTTGTATTTACATCTCTGGTTTGGTTTATTGCTTGCAACTTGTTTATATGTACGCTTTCATTTATCTAGCAATGTTTAAATCCAGTTTATTAATTAATCTTGTGGGTTATTTTGTTTTGGTGATATTATTAGCATGGCTAATAAAAAAAAAAAATTGTCACTCCTGCACTTTGGGAGAAGGACACCAAATTAATATTCTGTGACATATGCATATGTGAAATTGATAAGGGAAATAAGCCAACGATATTTTTCAATAAGGAATGTTGGGATAACATCATTAGCAGATTCAAGGAGATAACAGGTAGGGAATATGATAGGCTCCAACTGAAGAATAAATGGGACCAGTTTAAGAAAGATTGGAAACTGTGGAATGATTTGAAGCGTAGCTCCACTGGATTAGAATGGGATCCAGTGAATAGAACAATTGATGCGTCCGAGGATTGATGGCAAGAACGGCTTGGGTAAGATTTTGTTGACTCTTCTTTTTTAATTTTAACAAGCTCTAATTTTTATTTCTAATAACCATATATTGGTCTTTTGCAAATGGTTCCNTACATCAAAAATCTCTAATTCATCCCCCCATCGGAGCCCTAAGTGGGAATTCTTGATGGTGGATGCTTCCTCCTGATGTTACTCACATTTGATCACTTTTTCTTTTGATATGGCCACAGATTCTCCTATTAAATCTTACTTAGGGTTTGCAAATTGAGTCGATGATAGGGTTTTAGATTACATCTCAACAAATTTTTTTACCATCTCCTCCAAGTTCTCAAATCGGTTGTAAGTGAAGATATATAATTCCTCTATCCCAGATTTAAGATTTCATACCTCTCCTTCCAATCTTTCTTCCAAAGCATCAACTTTTCTTGTCATTTTTCCAAGATCTTAGTGAGTCTGACTTCGAATAGGTGTACTTAACCCCGCCTATGATCCCTTCATTGGCCTCTAAGCTATCTTAGATAGCTACCGTTTAAGAGGTTAGGTAACAAAAGTAGCGTTGTATGCTGTGATCCTTCCCAACTAGCTTGAATTATGGTTGTTTCATGATATTTGGTCAAGAAGGAAAACCAGTCATTTGCGTCCCAGATAGCTCTATCCGTGATAGTATTGCATGCATCCCGTTGTGTGTGTCTCAGCTAGTTCATTCTACGACTGTATTGGACGTCACGCTCTAATATGATCCTATCGTTGTTTCACAGCTAGCTCTCATCGCATTGTATTGAGACTGTTATATGATCTTGTCGCCATGCGTACGCAATCCAATCTACTTCACAGCTCTTATCATGATGTGTTGTGTAATTTCTTATATATATGTAATACATGGTCATGAAGTAATTGTCTCGTGATATCCAAATGGGCGGAGACCTTTAAGCCACTATCTTTTTCTTCCCAACAAAGCTGCAACTCTACTTCTGTGAGTTGATATCCCTTCTTCAGTTCCTAGATTCCCAGATCGATGCTCTAATATAAATTTGATACAATCTAAGAAGATTTTTTCTACAAAACTTAAGGCAAATGAATATTTAATTGCAATAATTTCAAATAGCTCAACATGAATACATAAAATAAGCACCTGCAATTTGAAAGGTAAACGATCTCTCCTGAATCTTACAATTCGAGAGGTAGGAAATATCTCCCGACCAACCCAAAGACTCGATAGACAATCTCAAGCATTCCCCCTAACCCTACACAAATTAGTCTATTTATACTAAACAATAATAAATAGCACAAGATTAAATTGCCCTCACAAAGGACTAAATTACCCTTAATTATTCATGTCACAGTGTTTTCACAAAACATAAGTCTCAAGACGGATGAAGATGTAAGGCACAAACAAAAGTAAATAAATAAACAACTCATAAAAAATTTAAAAAATAATTCATAAAAAAGCCATAGATCATTGATAGATTTTCTTTGTTCATCATCAAAAGCCTTAGGGGGTGTTTAGTAACACTTTTAAATAGATTTAACCTAAATCCAGCCAAACACAAAAAAGGGAAAACTAAATCCAACTCTTCATTAAATCTCTTTCTCCCTCGATCTATCACCTGTGCGATGTAAATTCTAATTTATTAAGTTCGGCTATGAAGTAGATTACAAGGATTTATTCCGCCGTGCTCGCATGCTCCATCTTCGTCACGAGAACCAGGATTTAACTGATTTGATAAATCCTGTTTAACGTAAATCTACAGCTGCTACCAAAGACCCCCTCAAAACACATGATGTGAAAAATTCAGCAAATCTCAATTTCAAATATTAACTTAAAGTGAAAGTGTGCAACTTTTTAAATCAATTGTTCAAACCTTATTCAAATCAAAATTGAATAAGAATTAAAGATGGTTAAAAAATGTTTGAAATCAGGTTCTAACCATATTTGGAATCATATAGAAAATAGTTTGTTCAAGCCATGTTTTAACCTTGTTCGAATTCAGATTAGATTTGAATATGAGTCAAATCATGTTCAATCATAAATTAAATAAAATTCGATCATGTTATAACACATTTAGATTATATAAGTTCGAACACAATTTCTAACACCTTCTAAAAAATCATTGCAGGCACGTGAATCAAATGCCTAATGACATAAAGCATGGAGGGATATGCCTTAAATAAAAAATGTATAAGACTCTGGGGATTCTTCATGTGCCTGATAAAAAGACAAAACTTGAGACATGTGCCTCAATGCTTTTTAAATCATACCACAAGGACTAATGATTACAGTGATTAAAATTTTTATTTAGTGTCCAATTTATACATGTCATTGTAAACTCAAGAAATAAAAATACAAAGGACCGCTGCAATCAACACCATGTTTTAACAAACTCACCAATGAAGAAAAGCATACTACTAGTCTTTATGCTTCGTTGCCTAAAGCATATCGAAATATTTATAGCAAATAAATAGAAAAAACAGTATGCTAAATTTATATAGAGTTCATGAGCCACGCCTGATGCAAAATTAGACAGATTTGTGTTCATGTATGACAAATATACCATCATTATACAAATATAATTCACAAAAAAGATCATGAACAAAACAAGTTCACTTTGATATCCTGTTACTATAATAGTAAATATTACTCTGAATTAAGACCTACAGCACATTAATTTTGTTTGATCCATAAGCATACTTCAATGATAACGCTAACTCCTACAATTTTTTTATACACTAACAAAGCTTCATTATTTCCTATTTCATGACAAAAAAATGTAACATAAGTTGTCAGATCGACAATTATGAAATGAAAATCAAAGAAAACGTTACTGTACTGTCTTAGATAAGAAAAATGGAAGGGCTGACTAAATGTAGGATATGATCAAGACATCAGGATATCCCTATCCAGTAAGATATTAATCAAGAAGGTTGTGTTTGTTGCGTTACTACTGTCATAGTTGTTCAGGATATTGATAATCTAAGAGAAAGCCCAAACAAAATACTAGGTATCCCATTTTTACATTAATACTAAATCGAAACAATTGGAATAAGTTAACAACTTATTACTAAATCATGGATGCATTTCATTAAACCAAGCTACTCAAAATAATACCACGCTTTAGTTTTGGAATAACAGTAACCTTAAGTAATTCTTTTCCAAAAAAGAAAAAAGAAAAAGGAGTTCAGAGAAATACCTTAATGGATTGCATGAACTCTCGGCAATGACCAGCGAGCACTTCTATCCTGGGACCGGTCGAATTAGCAAGCTCATCCATCACCGATCCAGCGAGCTCCAGCACACGAACAATCCTCTGAAATGATATTTCAAAAGTAAAACAGCGGCACAGTGTAAATAGCCAAAGGAAGAATTAGTTATCTAACCTTGTCAACATGATTAAGGCGCTGCAATGACGTAGACTGGTCCTGATGACTCATCTTTAGGGTGTCGATAAAAAGTCCTTGCAATNTGATTCCTGGGGCAGCGCAGCTGCAGCTGAAAAGCTGAGAATCTGCAGCTGCGCCAAACAGACCCTAAATCATGGATGCATTTCATTAAACCAAGCTACCCAAAATAATAACACGCTTTAGTTTTGGAATAACAGTAACCTTAAGTAATTCTTTTCCAAAAAAGGAAAAAGAAAAAGGAGTTCAGAGAAATACCTTAATGGATTGCATGAACTCTCGGCAATGACCAGCGAGCACTTCTATCCTGGGACCGGTCGAATTAGCAAGCTCATCCATCACCGATCCAGCGAGCTCCAGAACACGAACAATTCTCTGAAATGATATTTCAAAAGCAAAGCAGCGGCACAGTGTAAATGGCCAAAGGAAGAATTAGTTATCTGACCTTGTCGACATGATTAAGGCGCTGCAATGACGTAGACTGGTCCTGATGACTCATCTTTAGGGTGTCGATAGAAAGTCCTTGCAAATTCTGCACGGCACATAAAACCCTAGGAGATACGTCAGGGAGCCGAATCGCGCCCGATCAGGGATCGATGACAAACCTGTTAACTAGACGAGCGCGATTGAGCCGGACATAGAGCTGACTTCAGGGAATCGACCGCACTAAAAAATGGGGATTTTGGAAAAGATGCTGGCAGGAGCGAACCCAGAGGAGGAGAATCAAATCGGAGTCGACGGATGCCGGGTCTGTTCCGTCCAGTTGGCTAAACTCGAAATTAATGTCGGAGGTTGATGGCAATTTGAGTTGCATAAATTTTTTTTAGCCAAAGCAGCTGGATTCTAAATGATCCGATTTTTAGCCACCTTCAAGTCACAATGACTCTTAATTTAGAGTTATGTTCGGAGTCCAATGTAATTACACCACGTGGAGGTGACAGAAAAATAAAAATAACGTAGGAGAATATTTTCTATATGTTATTCTGCATTATTCAGGTGTTATTGTGGTGATATTCATGTGTTATTGTACTCTGAGAATATTGCTGGTCTTATAATAAAACAATAATACATCAATATCACCACAATAACATTTGAATAAAGTGGAATAATACATGAGGAATATTCTTCTGTGTTATTGGGCCGAATCATAGGAAAAAGTGTGCATTTCCTTGAAGTCACGTGTCTGCGTATCAGTAAACTCCGAACGTAGCTCTACGTTAGGAGTCCTGATGAAATATTTTTCCCTTCCAGTCAATATACAACTATTAATAATATAAACGTTTTACATACAATGCCACGATAATTCCAATGTATTTACAGGTCCATCGTTAAAAATTTAATTTTTAGGAATAATTACATACAAATCATCCGAAATATTGATATTTACAAATTATCTTTTTTAGAACTATCGAACCGATGTATTTACGTGTGTCACGATCAAATTATTTACAATTTAATAAAGAATGAAAAATATGGGTTGGGATTTTACCATGAATTTGATATGTGAGAGAAAATTTTAAAAGTAGATGAAAGAGAATGGTTGATTTGTAAATAGCAAGTTTCAGGTGGTCTGTATGTAATTGCCCCAAAATTTTATCTTCATACCACTACATATGTTTGAAAAGGAGCTTCACTTTTTAAAAGCTAATAATAAAGATATTTAGTTGTACGATATCTAAATATGTAAGAAATATATCATATGTAAGTAAATGCCCCAAATAATAAATATAAATGTTATACTATGTATTTATACATATCTATGAGTCGTACGTGAGCAGAAATTAGTTTTGGACCATGGATGTGTTTCATGCAAGCTTAACAAAGTAGTTCAAAATTACAAGAACAAAAAAATTGTGTTATGCTCACAAATCAACTTAATAATATCTCCTTGAGCAATGCCCATGTCATTGTGGAGATTCGGATTGGTCTAAATAGGAACCTAAAGCATTGTCTAAACCAAAAACTAAGTTGNGCCACTACATATGTTTGAAAAGGAGCTTCACTTTTTAAAAGCTAATAATAAAGATATTTAGTTGTACGATATATAAATATGTAAGAAATATATCATATGTAAGTAAATGCCCCAAATAATAAATATAAATGTTAGACTATGTATTTATACATATCTATTTAATAAATATAAATGTTAGACTATGTATTTATACATATCTATGAGTCGTACGTGAGCAGAAATTAGTTTTGGACCATGCATGTGTTTCATGCAAGCTTAACAAAGTAGTTCAAAATTACAAGAACAAAAAAATTGTGTTATGCTCACAAATCAACTTAATAATATCTCATAGAGCAATGCCCATGTCATTGTGGAGATTCGGATTGGTCTAAATCGGAACCTAAAGCATTGTCTAAACCAAAAACTAAGTTAAGCTTATCTATAAATATGAAATGCTACCGGGAATATCTGAATTTGAGAAAATTTACCGCTACGAAGTAACTCTATGGAATTGCTTATCACATCTCTTATAAGAAAGGGAATTATCCATTTGTTATTCTTGAAGAAAAGGAATGTAAATATAATTTGAGATTCATCAATGGAACATGAATGCCCGTGCATATGTAGGAGTTGTTGGTCTGTTGAGAAAGGAATGCAATTGAAAAATATTATGATGTAGTTGGAATATTTTTGAGTTATTTGGTTCAATGAAATAAATTTAAGACATTTTGTTTTTGGCTTGAAAAGTAGCATAATTTTTTATAAAACAAGGTGGAATGCTAAGAGGTGGATNAAAGGAATGCAATTGAAAAATATTATGATGTAGTTGGAATATTTTTGAGTTATTTGGTTCAATGAAATAAATATAAGACATTTTGTTTTTGGCTTGAAAAGTGGCATAATTTTTTTTTAAATATGGTGGAATGCTAAGAGGTGGAAGCGGTGGTAGTTAACAGCTCTAATGGGCAGGAGTAAGCCAAAAATAGTGACAAGCCAATGGCAACGTCAAGCGACAATGATGGACTGGCGGCGATAACGGGTGTTGTTCAATGACAACGACAAGTGGTAGGCACCAAACCTCACTTTGCTATGTATTATAAATTTGTTCTCAAATTAAACACTCAAATATTTAAAATGCAACAATGCATTTTCACTTCAAATCAAATAGCCACTTGATGGTTTTGATTCCAAGTCTAATGAGGGTTTTGATTTAGTCATTCTCCAATTAATAGATGAATTTCATCTCTTTTATTTTGGGGTTGTGGTGGGTCTATGTGTGGAGGCGTTGGGCGGCTTAACCATTAATACTTTATGGCCTAATTTTAATATATACCAATAGAGAAATGAAGATTAACTTAAAAATTCTCTATTTAGTTTAAATAATTAAAATGAATGATAGAAAATGAAATCAAAAGCTAAAAGTGATTATAACAGTTTGAGTTAAATGGAACAATAAGAACTCTTTTAGAAGACAGATGAGTGAATTAGTACGTTTGAAAATAATTATTCTTATAAACTTAAGAGTTTCATAAATAATGTAGAAGGAAGCTTAAATAAATCTAACAATTAAAATCCTTAACTGAAGCACAAAATGTGGGTAAGCTAAAGTACAGGATTTGTGATTAACCAAGATGTGTATGTGTGTGTGTGTGCGTGTGCAAGTTGCATATGTCTTAACTTCTAAGCTCAAATAAATTACCTTACACAATAACACAGTCTATATTAGTTATATTTCTACTTATCCAAGTTATCAAAATAATGGTTAACAAAAATTTATATGGTGATGATAAGTAAATTATGTTAAGAGTATTAAAATTTCTAACAAATTAAGCAAATAGGTTTAACACAATTTCAATTACAATATTCATCACAATAACAATCCAAACATAATTCATGTAACTAAATTGAAATCTAAATACAAAATCATAAGTAATTTATATGATGTTTGCTCTCTAATCTAACCTACGTCCACCCTAAGACCTCCACTCATAGAAGAACCCACTACTTTGATCCAAATACTACAACAAAATTTGCTTCATCGAAAAAGAAATAATGATAATAATAATATTAAACCTATCATGATCTTGTTCACCAGGTCAAAACAAAATAACCTTGTTGCCAAAAGGTAGATCCTAAGATTTTAATCTACCCTCTTTTAAATGTACAATATATAGTTAGTATAAGCTAACCCCCTTTTCTAATTTTTTAAAGTAATAAAAAACATAAAAATTTATCTTTCTCACAATCTCAAATGAGCGCATATAATTAGAAAAAGAAAACCTTAAAATAAAAAAAGCACTAAATTACTTTCAATTTTGTTATCTTTAATTGAATATTTTTAAAATTCAATATCAACACCACTTCTATAAGCATGATATCTAACGAAGCAATGGCTAATTTTAATATCATTGGCTCATGAGTGCAAAATAAAATTTTTAGTGCAAGAAAGTTTTTTAATTAAGTTGATAACACTAATGTAATTATATTTAATTGAGAAGTGTTCTAATTCAATCTCATATACTCTTGTTATTTATATCATAAAAAGCTAAGTAATATAGCTATCTATAGCTTAATTATAATGGTTGAAAATGCCACTTAATCAATTCTATGTTGGAGCAAGCCATAAGTGATGTGTCTATAGACTTGAATGTGATTGTGTTTCTTTTTAATCAAGTAAGGATTTTGTAAGTGTATATCAAAATTTAAATTAATTTTAGTCATACTATGTTTAACTTTTAGGATACCGTAAATGTAACATAAGTGTGTCCTTCAAAAAATGCAAAATACATCTGATTGTTGTTACTTATAACTTTTTTAGATTTGTCTAGAAGAAAGCACATGTAAATAAATTAAACACAATATCGTGTTTATTGAAATCAAGGTATAATGTTCAATCCACCTTAATCCCATAAAATTTTTAATCAACTTATTCTTTTCAGACCATGTAAATTCTAAGTTTGTAGGTTTTTTTTAAGAGTCTTAATTTCAATAAATTCACATTGAATTGTTCCATTAATTCATTAGTATACTGAATTTGATAGATGGTTTTATTTGCATGCTACTTAATTTAAATTTTCAAGAATAAAGTTAAATTCTTCTATCATACTCTTTTAATATTTATTGGACTTTATAGATGAGAGATAGTGATATAAAGATTCAATAACACTTTTAGAAAATGTATCATAAAATAAATTTTATATAATGATTTAATAGTTTCTTATATTTTAAATAAATATTGTGGTAATATAACAACTTTACCCTATGTAAATCTATACTCAACTATGAAATTGCTTAATGTTTCATATAAAGTACAAAAAGCCTATTTCAAATGATTAATTATTCTTTGTAGTTAAAGTGTATGATTCAAATAATATAATCTCTCTGAATATGAGGATTGCCCACAAAGACATATATGTTAATATAACGATTCTGAAATTGAAACTTAACATTCATTTAGATATAGTTAAGAATTTTAATCACTTATAAAAGCAATGATAATCTTATAATCGAGATATCAATAAAAGAGCAAATATATAGAACCAACATAAAAAAAAACTTATGTTTTACAGAACTAAAATAAATTATTATTGAATTTGGGTATTATTTGGTGAAATGAAAAATATTTTTGATTTGGTTAAGGTCATGTCCAGTTTTGTTCAAGTCAAATTGATATATATTAACCCCATGATTTACACTTGATATTAAATATTTTGGTAATCACAAGCATAGTTTTTTTTCATAGATAATGAAAACTAATATATATTTATATAAAAATTATATTAACAATTTTGGCATGAAATTAGAAAAAAATTTCAATTTTTTAGCACACTTAAGGAAAAATAAAACTCAAATGGAGCTCAACATTCATGCTAATCAAGCTAGCCAATGACTAAATCAACGTAATACACTTCACGAGATGAGAAGCAAATGTTCAAGACAAGAGCTTCAAGCTTATAAAAATATATATTTTTTAATAATTTATCTTTTTGTGTTTTCGATTTTAAAATTGTTAAGATAACTAGCACACACAAATGAACGAAATAATTTAAAATGAAGTCAACAAAAAATATATAAATTAATTTTACTACATTATATGAATCATATCGTTTTTAATAATCATTCTACTTTTGAAAATTACTTATTACAAGAAGACGGATAATTAATGAAATATAATTATTGGACCATAGTATATGATATTTATCACGTGTTATAGTATGTTTGTTTTAGTAGAGTTATTTGCCAAATCAATTTCATTACACAAATAATTTAAAATCTTTACTCTTTGTATCATATGATGTATATTCTACCGAATGAACAACTTCTTTTTTATCATGGTTTGATTAATATAATTATGTTATTTTGAATAGAATGTAGTGTATAATATATGTCATATCATATGAAAGGTTTCCCTAACTAAAGTATTTAAGCTGGTGTATGATTTGTAGAATTTGATTCACTTTTATTTAAATATATTATGCAATATGATCTATATCTATATCATTCAGTACATTAAAACAGAGCTTTATAAATTTCATAAATTTAGGATTTTGGCTAATTCATTTAAAAACTGATTCTTATCAAATTTTAAATGTGAGAGTTAGTTGTGAGCTAAATAACCCAGAGGGAGGAAAGGGTGGTAAAAAATTATCTTTTTTAATAAAAAAAACCCTATATTAATGGTTTTCTAGTATAAGAGTGCCTGATTGGTTAGATCCCCCTTTTTTATCTTATGAACCATTTGCCTAAAGATGTGGCTATGTGAAGCGATATGGTATTATTTTATAAGGGATTGACTTCTCTTTTAGTGGCCATGTTGATCAGCTAGAGAAGTGATCTTCTCATTTGAAGTAAAGGAGAGGATGTTGGGTTTCTTCATCTCATGCGAGAGACAGTGCGTTCTCCACCTTGTGTGGCTAAAAGAGAGTGTCGAAGGACTTATGGCTTGGACATAGACATTGATTCCAAAACATTTTAACATAAACATGCTTTTCCCTACCTTTTTGCTCGTTTATCTTTTGGCACTGTGTTATTAATAACAATATCTTGTTAATGCAATGGAGAACTTTGTGGTATGGATGCTATAGGCTTTATAATTTATTTAATAAATTAAACTTGCACATTATAAAAGCCATTTGTGATATCCAATAAATTCATCTTTTTGTAACTTACATTATGAAGTGATATCAAAATTCAACTAACAGAAGTCTGATATATTTTCTAAAATGATAAATAACCTTGTTGAAAATGTCCAATATTATTGATAGCCCTATATCAAGATATTACTTCAAAAAATACTTATGATTGTTTTTCTCCTAGTTTGATTAAGTTGTTTGTACTATTGGTTTCTTTTTTAAAAGGAAAAAAAAGAAATTATTAATATTAGCAAAGTTTTTTAACACACATGTTAACTCTTCTTTGTTAAAATTAGAATGTATCTTATTCATTTAGTAGTTGCACTATTAAAAGTATATATTTATGGTTCATTTAGAAAATAAAAGTATCATGTAAGAGTACTCTTACTTAATTGTAATTTTTAGACAATATTCTCTTTGACTTTAAAAAGGTTTAAATGTTATTATTTATATAATTCATTGATTAGTACAAGTGTAATTTAATTGAGTAGAAAATACACCTTCTTATATAGTAGAAAATGGACAGAAAACATGCTTCCCTTTTTACGATTGGAAATAATAAGAGCATGAATTAGTATAACTAAATTTTGATTACATAAACTTTCTTTTGCTTAAAAATTTAATGGTCATATACATATCTTTACATGTAAAAGTAACAAAGAAATATGGGATAACTTGAGCATTATTCATAATGATCTTTTTGTTGTCGGATTGTTGTTACCGTAATTGCCAATTATCCACGATTGTTAATGTGTCACCGGTTTTTTGTCAAGGAGTCATTGTTCTATTTATCTATTACATTGTCCCAGTCTCCAAATAACTCATTCTCTAAGATCATATAAATGACCTTAAGATATTAAGAAATTTGTAGAATGAAGAAAAGGGCAAATGAAACTAGAAAACAAAAAAAAAAGTGTAAGAAGATTTTCGTTGTGACAAATATTGCAGAGAAAAATCTAGAGTGTTTGACTCCTCAGATTCTCATGCAAAGAAAACAACATGAAAGATTTATTAACCAAAGATCTAGGTATGATACCCATTCTGAGTTTCTCATTCTCCTAAAGGAGCAAACTCCCATAGTTAATTACATCATAAGCAGTTAAAACTATTTAAGAGAACTCCCGATTAAGGTTAATCATTTCTTTTCGATGAAGTTTTAAGTGTTAAGATCAAGGAGAGAAACGTTAATGTTCAGTCCCAAGGGTAATAGATTTCTAAGAATCAAATACTACCCTAAAAGTTTGCTTTTCTTTGTTTTTATTGTTTCATTTTACTTTTGTCATTTTGTTTTATTTTTATCATTTTGTTTTGTTTTTGTTGTTTTGTTTTGTTGTCTTCAGATCCACCGCTCAAGCTTCAAAGTGTTGTCCCTGGAAAATAGAGTTAGCACGCCCTAATAACATGCAATGTAAATTTAAAGTATAACTTGCCTTATATGTTCAGCAATCCTGCAAAACAAAGTTAGTATAAAATTATATCTTAACTTATTGAATTAATTAGTTGAATTTATAATTTTAAAACAAACCGGTCAAGAAAATTATGGCTCCGTCATCTTGAGGTTGTTAGGATATTCAGAACTACTTAGTCTGAAAGGTAGTTAAACCAGAATCGTAAGATTCTTGTCACCAACCACAAATTGTGTCGTCCAAGAGATCTTCAAAGATCTGAACACTAGGGTTCATGTTTCATTCGGTGACTAATACACCAAAAATATATGCATTTTTAGACCCATATTTTATACTCATTTTTGGTGATATTATTCTTTAATGGAAGCTATTTTTTATGTTTGCAGATTGTTAATTTTTAGGACTTGAAGAAAAAATGAAACAAAAAAGATGAAATTTGGAGTCAAAATGGAGAATTTTAAAAACTGTTCAGCACAGAAGGCGCCAGATTGGGCGCCGACGGCGCCGTTTGACAGAGAGCACAAATTTAATTAAAAGACCACTGGCGCCAACATTGTCAGTGTCGGCGCAAGCCCTGTTTCTAGAAGATTCCATAAATTTGGACAGTTTTTAAAGAGCTTTTGGATGCACTTATTGGAGAACCGACCCTAGGCTCTATTTAGAGTCAAAATTGATCAGAAAAGAGGCTTTATATATTATTTTTGTTTGGAATGATCCAGTCAAGATCTCATGGTTCTGTTCTCCCGGATTATTAGTTTGTGATTTGATTAGTCATAAATGACTAGAGGATACTTTGTTAGCAACCATGGGTTGCCTCTTTCAAAGTATTTTCTAAAACTAAGTTGTATATGTAGTTTGAGTATAAGTTTTAGTATCATTTAGGGTGAATTTTACGTTTGGCTGGTTTTGGGTTTTATGTTGGTTGGTTTAAAGTTGGTTTAATTGTTTGTTTTAATTATCCCTAACTAAGGTTGAGCAAGCTTTTTATCTTCATATGAAGGAGCAAAACCCTTCTTAAACTTCAATCATATTTATATTAATTCATGTTAAATTGAACAAAGATAAAGGAAGATTCTAGCTAACCTAGATTAGGTTGAGTCAACTCAAAAGTTTAATTGATTTCGACCTAACCTAAGTTAGGTCAGATTGGCCTGAATGATTAGACTTAAGTTATATCTATGTTAAGCTAGACATAACAATCTATATTCAATCTAAGTTGAACCTAAAAAGGTTGATTAATTCTAATGTAAATTAGACTTCAGTTTAGGTCCAGTGTATGTTGAACCTCAGAGAGATTGGTTAAGTTTAATGTAGGTTAAACTTAAGTTTTAGGTTCAATGTAGGTTAAACCTAAGCTTTAAATTCAATTTGGGTTGAACCTAAGAATTTGAATTAATTTAGGTTAACTCAAGTTCAAGTTAGGTTGAACCTAAGAATTTGGTTGACTTAAGTTTGAGTTGAGTTGAATCTAAAGGTTTAGATTGACTTAGGTTCAATTTCGGTTGAACCTAAGAGTTTAAGTTGACTTAGGTTCTAGTTGGATTGAACCTAAGAACTTAGGTTAATCTAGATTCAAGTTAGGTTGAACTTAAGAGTTTAGGTTGACTTAGGTTCAAGTTGGATTGAACCTAAGGACTTAGGTTAACTTAGATTTAAGTTAGGTTGAACCTATGAGTTTAGGTTGACTTAGGTTTGAGTTGGATTGAACTTAAGGACTTAGGTTGATTTAGGTTCAAGTTGGGTTAAACCTAAGATTTAAAGGGACTTAGGACGTAAGTGTTTTACTTAGGTTCAAGTTAGGTTGACCTAAGAGTTTAGAGTTAAGTTTAAATTGGCTTAAACTTAGGGTTGAAGATTAAGTCTAGTGATTAGGGGGTAAGCCTTTGGTTTAAGCTTAATTTGATTAAAGCTTAAGATTGGATTAAACCTAATGAGTCTAATGTGAATTAGACGTAATTATGGCTTATGGTTACTTAAACCTAATTTAAGTATGGCTTAAGAGATTAATTAAGTCTAATGTGGTTTAGACTTAATTAGGATTTAAGGTTACATAAGCCTAATTTAAGAAAGGCTTAAGAGATTAATTAGGTCTAACGTGGTTTAAACTCAATTAGGATTTAATGTTACTTAAGCCTAATTTAAGCAAGGCTTAAGAGATTAATTAAGTTTAATCTGATTTAGACTTAATTAGGATTTAATGTTACTTGAGCCTAATTTAAGTGAGGCTTAAGAGAATAATGTTTACCTTAATTTTTGTTGAGGTTTAGTTTTTCCTCTTTAGTAGCCTAGGATCTAGCCATAGGATTTTTCCTGTTGACTATTCCTAGAAAACTAGACATGGAACCCTCACCATTAAAAATTCTACCATCTTCTTTGTCAAACCTGGAGTTCCACATATTGCTCCCAACCTCTATGTACTTAGTAGGTGAGGTCACTGTGGGGGAAACTTAGGATGAGTCACCCCTAGGATTGCTGGACCTTAGGATTGACCTTAGGTGTTGGACTGGAGCTAAGGCACTCACTACACTCATCTTCATTCACAATCACTCACAACACTGAACTCAAATTTCTAGCCTGGATCCCTTGTTCTTTTGGGATACTCATGTAGATGGTCCCCTAAACCTATTAGCCCTAGGGCTATGGTCTGGCTAGAACCACTACATAGAGGACCCAAAATGGGGTTTCCTTTGATACATGGCCNTGTAGAGGACCCAAAATGGGGTTTCCTTTGGTCCATGGCTTATTGGTGATGATTGGTACCTCAACTCTACCAAAATACCCATCTTGGCCTTTTACCCCTAAAACACCCCCTAATTACCAAAATACCCCTCTTTGACCCAAAATTCCAAAAATTCTAAAAACTCCCAGAAAATTCCAATAAATCATAAATATTCCCAATTTCATTTCTTTCAAATACCACATGATCCAATTTGGTTAATTTGACCATCTTTAACCAAAATCCTCTCAACTACCACATGACCCACTTTGGCCAATTTGACCATCTTTAACCAAAATCCCCAAATTGCTTTTAAAGACCCAAATCTCCCCAAATCCAACTCAAATGTCCATCAATTTGATCTCAATTGACCACAATTACCATCCTAAACTCAAATTAACTTTTTATATGACCAAACTAAACCAAATACATGCTCAATTGGTCCATGATTTGAGCCCAATTTTGATTTGGGTCAAAACCCCAATTTTGACCATATGACCTGATCCATGATTTGAACCCAATTTTGATTTGAGTCAAACCCCAATTTTGACCATATGACTTGATCTCACCAAATTGAACCCATAGCCTAGTCAATTGGCCCCAATTGATATTGAAAATCTTGATAATATTCATATACATCAAATAAACCATCAATTGACATTGGTGAAGCCTGAAATCCATTTGATTTTGGCCTAAATCCAAAATTCCTAAATTTAGCCCTAAATTGGCTAAGTCCCCAAATTGCACCCAATTGATTGCCTTAACCTCCAAATTGGCATCCAATTCATGTTGAAAACTCTTCATGAGGTCCCTATTGACCATTTAGAATAATCAATTTGGACTTAGCCCAAGGCTAACCCAAACTAGACCTAAGCCTAGCCCAACATGACCAAATTGATTAAAGTTCAAATNGACTCGAGGCTTTTCACTAGTTGGTGAGGGAGAGGCATGGACCTGTTTTCCCCTCTTAACTTGTTGGATACCTCAGAGGCCTATTAAATTTAATATTCTTTGCTTAAAAAAATCATCCTTAATTAAACTTTTAAGGACTCACCATAATATGACGAAGGGTTAGCAAAAATTTTACCTTTCCTGCTCTTCATAAACTGCATTAACATGCATTTTAAGTTTCAGGTGGTAGAACGAGAAGACTCGCCAGGTACACTTTTGCAGTTTTTTCNCCACATTACACCTCCTAATTGGCCAAGATAGCCACCATAACCCCATTTTTATAAAAAGCCACCTCTATGGCCGTTGAACTAAGTGCTGAAATTTCCTTAGAGAGGTCTCTCCAAACTTCACACAGAGCTTCCCTAAGATCCCCTCAGTGCATTCCAACCACTTTCCCTCACCCATTCCCATTGTCGGAGCCCAAATTTAAGCTCGAAACCCTGTCGGAAACTAGGACAGAATCCAATGCACCTCCACACTCCACCAAACTTTAATTCCTTGTGCCTACACCTTCACAAGAATGAAAGAAGCCAACACACCCCACCAAACTTCAATTGCTTGTGCCCACACCTTCACAAGAGTGAAAGAAGCCAGAGCCCTTTCAAATCCCCCTTCCACAGAGCCTCTACCATAGCTCTAGACCAACACCTGAAATCGAGCTTGGTCAAATTCATACCTAGACTTACAGAGCCTCTACCATAGCTCTAGACCAACACCTGAAATCGAGCTTGGTCGAATTCACACCTAGACTTTACACCAAGACCGGGGACTTAATCCCTAGCCTCCTTGGACCCCAACGAACATTNGATCCCCTCAGTGCATTCCAACCACTTTCCCTCACCCATTCCCATTGCCGGAGCCCAATTTTGAGCTCGAAAGCCTACCGGAAATCAGGACAGAACCCAATTCACCTCCACACTCCACCAAACCTTAATTCCTTGTGCCTAAACCTTCACAAGAGTGAAAGAAGCCAAAGACCCATCAAATACCTCTTCCACAGAGCCTCTACCATAGCTCTAGACCAACACTCAAATCTGGTCGTGATCGAATTCATATCTAGGCCTTACACCAAGACCAGGGACTTAATCTCTAGCCTCCCTGGACCCCAACAAATGTGTCGAGCATCTCTAATCGAAGCTTCCTTTCTCAGAGCAAAGGCATAAAGCTTCTCCTTCTCCCGAGCTTAATTTGATTCTCCATTTACTTAAGCTTGATTTCATGGCACCTTGGCCGTATAGATGTGTCTCTCGCTTAGACGAGTCCATAGGATCAAACCCAAAGCGATTTGGTTGAGTCTAGGCCGAGATTTTAAGGTTTTAGTTTGGATGGGCACGGGATCACTCTATCGGGGACGATGATGGGGAGCCGTTCGATCAAGCGTGTATCAAATGGACGGGGGAGATCGAGTTGGACTGCACTTTGAGACGTGAATAGCGGGTCGAGTGAGCAAGCTATGTGGACGGCGGCGTCCAACCAGAGCGCGCCACGCATGCTTTCGGAGCCGTCGCATGGATGAGGTGGCAGCGCGGTTTAAATAGAAAAATAGGGGTATTTTCTTATTTATTTAATACCCTTAACTTCAAAAATACATAACTGTGTGTAGAAAAATCACAAAAATAAAACAAAAATACCNCTCCCGAGCTTATTTTGATTCTCCATTTACTTAAGCTTGATTTCATGGTACCTTAGCCGTATAGATGTGTTCTTCTCGCTTAGACGAGTCCATAGGATCAAACCCAAAGCAATTTGGTTGAGTCTAGGCCGAGATCTTAAGGTTTTAGTTTGGACAGCACGGGATCACTCTATCGGGGACGATGACGGGGAGCCGTTCGATCAAGCGTGTATCAAACGAACGGGGTAGATCAAGTTGGACGGCGCTTTGAGACGTGAATTGCGGGTCGAGTCAGCAAGCTAAGTGGACGGCGACGTCCAACCAGAGCGCGCCACGCATGCTTTCGGAGTCGTCGTAGGACTGAGGTGGCAGCGCGGTTTAAATAGAAAAATAGGGGTATTTTCTTATTTATTTAATACCCTTAACTTCAAAAATACATAACTTTGTATAGAAATATCACAAAAATAAAATAAAAATACCTTCTTGCTCAGTGAACAGAGGAGAATAATGTGGAATAATTTTCAAGCCCATTTGATGCATAAAATATTTTTAATTAATCAAATACTATCTGGAATCATTTGATTCTCCATGCATATTGACACATCACCCTGGCTTGAAATTTTTACATAATGTAGCCTCTGTAAGGGAAAACATTCTCTGATTTTTCCAAAGTCAGATGAAGTTCCTATACAGATATCCATATTTTTCAAGCTATTTCACATTATTTTCTTAAAATAATCATGAAAATTAGCATATTGATTATTAAATTCTAATAAAATTTTGGAAAGTCTACAATGACCAGAGAAACCTTTGAAAATAATTTCATGGGTCAAGTCATTTAAAACATCCTTAAATTTTTCAAATACTGAATCACTAAGACAATTGATTTTGGAAAATATAAACAATTAAATGACTTGAATTTTGATCTCCGATTGTGATTTATGATCCAGAGAACTCATCATAAAAGTTTTAAAATATTTTGAGTTTATTTAATAACTTAAATTGTTTTTTAAAGATAAATACCACTCTTAACACTTAAATAATTTTTTTAAAATAAAATATAACTCAAAAAATTATGAAACTTAGTTTTTTTAGTTCTCTGTGATCAGGGGTATTTTTTTTAAAAAAATGAAAAAAATTATGAAACTTAGTTTTTTGAGTTCTCTGTGATCAGGGATATTTTATAAAAATAAACAAAATTATGAAACTTAGTTTTTTGAGTTCTCTGTGATCAGTGATATTTTCTAAAAATAAAATGATATTTAAAATAAAAACCTAATTTTTGGCCTATTTTTAATATTTAAATAATTAAAAAATTCATAAAAATCACAAAAATAATAAAACTCATTGAAATGTTCTAAATTGTTTTCTAATCACTTAGGAACAATTAGAATATTTTTCTTGATTTTCTAAATAAAGATATTTATTTTCAAAGCTTAAAAATAATTTTTAAAAGGCTAAAATATATTTTTCACTAAAATAATTTCAATAAATCAAATAAAAATATGAAAAATATAAAATTTGCTCCCCTGAGTTCTCTGACTTTAGGGAGATTTTTCAAAGATATAAAACTTAATTTTCAACATCCAAAATATTTTATTTTTATTAAATAACCCATAACTTAAAATAATTCTAATAAATCACAGAGAATTCAAAAAAATTGTGAAATTTAATCCAAAGGCTCCTCTAGTCTAGTTCTACCTCCAGTAATAATTTCAAGGGATTATAATATACCTTGGTCAAGTTAGGAATTTTCTTTGAAAAATCTTATTT
>JXCR01104980.1:3086-26858 GCA_002079205.1 Phalaenopsis hybrid cultivar | reverse complement strand
TTAAGTAAGGTAAAAATGAAACTTGGTAAGTTTATAAGCTTTCGTATCAAACACATTGGGCAAGAGGAGAACCAAGTGGCAGATCTTTTATCAAAAAACACACACATTGGAAAAAGAGCGCCCCAAAAGCTTTCTCGACCAACCATTGAAGGGTTCGAAGTAACAAAAGTGGAGGCGAGTGATGCCAAAAGTTGGGTGAATCCTTATGTCCACTATTTAAAAACAGAAAAAATTTTGAAGCTGTAACAAATTCTCAAAGGTTCAAGTTTAAAGCCACCCAATACCTTCTTATTGGATACATGTTGTTCTAAATATCAACCGCATCCTTGCTTTTAAGATCTGTCCAAGAAAGTGAATTCAAGTAAATCCTCCAGAGGTACATTTAGGTGAATGTGGGAGCCATTCACGGGGAAAAACTTTGGCTCAACGAGTCCGAAGACAAGGTTATTTCTGGCCAACCCACTTAAAATATGTAGAATATTTTTCTCGAATATGAAAGCAATGTCCAAAATATGCTCCACTACAGTCACAGAAATTACAATCAATCGTTAGTCCCTGTCCCTTCATTGTGTGGGGGCTGGATATCCTTTGACCATTTCCTCCCTCAAAGGGACATCAAAAATTTCTTATGATCAATGTGGATTACTTTTCTAAATGGATATAGGAAGAAGCTCAGACTGGATCACTGTAGACATACTTCAAAATTTTATATGAACAAACATAATTTTTTGGTATGGATAATACTCATCAAAGATAATTAAACCTAGTTTGCTAATTAGGGGTGAGATATATCTGTCAGAGCCAAGGGATCAACTTGAATTTTTGGTTCATACATCACCTGCGAAAAACTGGCCAAGAGGAAGCTACAAAAAAAGGTCATCCTAACCCTACTAAGGAAAAAGGTTGTGGGTGCAAAGAGTAGAAGGGTGAAAATGCTTCTCTAGATCGTTTGTGTCATTTGAACCACTCTAACAAGAATGATGTTCAAATGTCATACATGCTTTCCCATGGAATGAAAGACATATTATCAGTCAAGTACAATCACCATAGTCAAAGAGTAGTCACTGCAATGATTTTTGATGAAGGGTAGATCACTAGTTGGCAAGATGCAAATGATTAAAAAACTTCACTCCCGTTCGGTCTGTTAGAAAATTTTGAACAAACACTCCTCTGTGATAGGAAGAAATGCAAAGAGGAACCACCCATTACTACAAGAAGCATGTCCAAGAGATGACATTTTTCCTCAGCCACCTAGTTCTGAAGAAGGATAACCTAGCCACTAGAGGGCAGTTGGTTGGCAAGCTCGATCAGACATGGACCAGTCCTTTCATCATCGATCATCAAGTTGCCTCTAGAGCTTACAAATTAAAGTCATACATAGGGAAGAGCCTCCCACATACATGGAGTAGAAAGGATCTTAAGAAATTCTAATCATAAAAAATGATTACTTTCTATCTGTGATTAAATTAGAGAAAATAATAGTACTATGAGTGAATTTAATTTATTTCCTTTTTGAGAAAGCTAAATGTGATGTGACATAAAAACCTCAAACTTAGGAAAAATGTTTGGGGAGTCAATGAATAGACAGACTTTATGTCACAGCAAAACTCGAGGAACTAGACTATCCATAAAAGAAGACCAAAAAAGTGTTTTGATGCTTTGTCGCAACAAAGACAACAAAAAAATCATTTTGATGCTTCACCGATCAAGTGTTGAATGATCTGCCATCTACCACATTATCGCTCTAAGATTCCTTGCAATGTTCTGAAGCAAAATGAGTGTCATAAAGCTTCTTGAATTCTTCAAGATTAGATTTGGGTTAATCATCCCCACTTTAGAGAGCTCATCAATCGCAATCTTGTGGCTCGCTTCCAAGTATTCAACTTGTGTGGCGAATAGTTCTTCGGCGGTCGTCATAATAGAAATTCACTCCCAAAATTTAGAATTCTTTTCTTGAACCACAAAAATCCATTCAAAGGTTATTTCTAACTCTGCTCAAGCATCCGTCAAGTCATCTTCCACCTCGGACTTGGCAAATCTCTCTCTCATGGATAGATAGAGGGAGATCAAGTGGTGGGTGAAAGAATAACCTAAAAGCTGGTAGCGGTTGAGTGATTGGCACATTTAAACCATGTGGAGTTCATCGAGATAATTATCTAAGCCCGCTGACCAAAGGATGTAGGAAATTTTAGAAGCATAGCCTATCGACACGGAATTCAGGGAGATCCAATCGCTTTGAATGTTCACTAAGCCAAGACTTGAATCATAGTTCATGTAAACCTTGATCAGTCTTTCTATAGAGGAATCCATCGATCTTGGACCCCTTTCTTACTTATTGGCGGACTTGGGAGGAAATGTTCAAAGGAAATAGCTTTGCCCTTTCTCTTGTGCTCAGTTGCCTCAGCCAAATCAGAGCTTCCTTTCGCGTTTTCCTCTGAATCTCCAACAATTAGCTCTCCCTCAACATGTACTTGTGGAGACTGTTGGCTTGCTTTAGCTCTCTATGTTGGAGGAATAAAACCTATTGAAGATAGCTAAGAGATTTTTGTGTTGAAAGGCACCAAGACGACCCTTCAATATCTGTGGGGAAAGAGAAGGAGTCATGTCATCACTTGAATCACGTATAACAATGAGGGAGGTTTTTGTTTGATCATTATTAATTTACATGTGACTTTATTTTGTATAATAGCAGAAGTCTTGGAAACTGAACGAACAAAATCCAAACTTGGAATTTATCGCCTTGACAAATCGGCTTTTTTAGTTACCTCTTCTGTTTCTCCTATGGGGAAGTCATCCGCACTTTTTCAACTCCTTGTCATCTACTTTGAGAGCCGAATGACCTTCTCAAGTTGACTTTAGAAGAGGCCCACATCTCTTCTGTCATTTGACCATAGTCACTTAGGTTCAGCACTTGATTTACACTCAGGGGGTCAGTGTATTGGACCACTGATAGTTGCTAGTCGAGAATGACCTATTCCATTGCTTTCAACAATGGGGAAACCATCTTGCTCTTATTTTACGGGTCGTGGGTTGCTCTGATTTGGATGCTCCATTTCTCACAAACAACTCTCAAAAATTGAATCTTTTAGTCTTTTATCTTATCCTCCAAATGATTAAATGAAACTTCAGGATAGTGTCAAACACCATGTACCCTTCTGGCTCAACTCGGAGGGAAAACAAAAGAGAGAACAGTTCGTGGTATCAAGGAATGCCAATTCTGCACAATTAAATCACGTATGTCATATCCGCGAAGATGGAGTTTGGCTTCACTTGGGCTGAAATCACACAATAGAAGTTGAAGATTGAGCGGAGCTCTATATACAAGGGCAGTTGAAGCCCAGAACAAAAATGGTCTCGGTGAAGATTAGATTTTCTTTCAAGTAGTCAGTAGCACGGATATTTGCATCTACTTACTTCAGGACAACATTTGTGTCATTTACACAAGCCTCGTTCAATAGCTTAACCTCAAACTCGATAAGGATTGAACTCTCGGTCAATCTAATTGAGCTAAAAATTTGAGGAGAATATTTGGGAGCCATCGAACTTTAGAAATAAGCTAACCCAAGAGTAGCCAAAGCAGAAAAATGAAAAAGCTTCACTTAGCATGTGTTTAAACCTATATATATAGCCCCACAAGGAAGTCGAACTGCCACATGAAGTTCTGTCAAGATATCACTTCAGCACAAAAATCAAGAAAAATAATGATGACTAAATAATAGAAAAGTTTGTGAAATTTTATTTATTAAAAAAAAATATTTTATAGTCGGGTCATCCGCCGCTTCAGGCAGGACCAAACCCCAACTCATCAGACTAATATACAATGCACGCTCACCAAAATTATACTTTTTATATTCTCCTCCTCAGTGCGACATGAGAGATCTAGCTGGCGACTGAAAATTCAGCGAGTTCACCCCTTGGGGTTACAACCTTGACCCGAAGAGCTTCCACGTCTGCAACCTAGGCTCGAAGAGCTTCCATGTATGTAACATATTTCAAAAGAGCATCCACATCCGCAACTTGGGCCCAAAGACCCTCCATATCTGCATACACGACTGCCAGTTCCTCTCGCAAGTCCGATACGATGGCTTCTCACTGAAGATTTGCAGCCCAAACAAAGGAATCCACGGTCTTGTCCATATGGCGGACTAGCGACCCATGAGACTCACTTTGGTCGTCAGCCTCCCTCTCTGGTTTGATTGATATAAGTGTTAGGACTAGAAAAGTCAGCGGGGTGGATACCCCTCAGCTGCAGCATGAGTAGAAGGACTCGCAGGCTTCATTGGCTCGAGTTTGCATTCCGTCTCATTGAGATAGGAGTCAATAATGTCCGCGATTTCATCTGCAGTATTTGAGTTTGTGTTATGAGAATAAATTGGAAGAAAAAATAAAAGGGAAGTGTTAGGTTACCAATCAAACATTCTATGTTTGATGTATGGAATCTCTCTACGATGAGAGGAGGTGCGCCTTGTTGGGGACTACCTTCGGCCAAAGGCAGAGGAGGAGTGTCTTCTACCAACAGAACTTCACCATGATAGCTTCGTTAGCTAAACGTCGGAGTGAATCATCTACTCAGGATGGAGAATCACCTTGAGCAGCCTTCTTAATTGGGGGATGAAACAAAGAGAAGTTTGGTGGCAAAACCTGCACTGTCATCGTCAATGGTTATTTTCCTTGGGATGGCAGTTGAGCCGGAAGTTGATGAAGCGGTGTAAGGTCTAAAACATGCCTACTTTTTTACTCCATAGCTCTACAAGTGCTATCAAAATGGTTGATTCCCCAACCTCTTCCACACATGGCAACTTCACAATCAGCTACATAATTGATTTAAGTCCTTCAGGCTTTGTTCTTTTGCCCGGCCTTTTGGTTCCAAGCATTTTTCTCTCATCTTTCTTTCTCTTCTATGTCTGTCGGGCTCTTTTCTTTGGGCCGAGCAAAAACTTACAGGTATTTTTCTCTCTCATCCCAAAAAAGGCGAGCTCTCGAAGCAGAAAGCCCAATGGCTTAATTAGTGCTTCTTTGCTCAATGGTTTCTTAGCACCTGACATATTCATTTGCATATATCGCCGACTAAAAGGAGAGAATTCGGGAGATAAGAAAAAAAGAAAAGTGCACTTTGCGCCCTATTTATATAGAAAAATTGCACAAAAATTAAAGGAGTATAATTATTGGCTGGTAACTCTTATTCCTCATTATGTGAACGATTATGTTATTTAATTATCTTATTCCTATGAAAGTCGTCACTTTCAAAGAAGTAAGAAATTTTGAAAACTAATTATGTGCATCAGGAATATGCCTACACAAATCTCGAGAAGTACAGTGGACCGAACAAAGAAGATAGATGTACAAACATTCAACATTATAACAGTCAACCTCTGTGGCCAACTGCACATAGAACAGATCGACCCAACAAACATCACGTGATCTTGTCGAGACCTATCGAACCAGCATAAGCCATTACACAGATCAACAATCACCCAGAGGGAATTCTTTCAATATAAACTCATTAACCGAAGGTGTGCTACCTATCAGATTTAGTGATACACCCTGTATCTGATGGAATAATCCTACCCAAGGGCAATATGTCTTCACAATTGGTTTCCTCGGTAAAGGCGGTCGAAGATCATTTAGTCAATCGATTGACTCTAGACTAACTGAATGAATACCAAGTGACCAAGTCAGACAGCTACGAATACTAAGCGATATCTAACACAGTTACGGATATGAAACGATGCCACCAGTGGTTACAGGTATTATGCAATTACAGATATATAAAGGTGTAATGACTTATAAGTTAGGATAACACCCCCATTAAATTGGGGACAATCATACGATTTGCAATACCCTATCTATGATTTATAAATAGGAGAGTCATCTTCGCAAAGGGTAGAATATTTAACAATTTCCTTAAAAAAAATGAAATTTATCTTATTTTTCTTTCCTTTCATCTGATTCACATTATTCCTCCACAGGACAATTTAAGATCCAAAATTATTGGAGAACTTACTATTTTCAAGAAGATACCTCGTAGATTTCTTGTCCCAAGTATCTTTGCATGCTTATCACATCTATAAATATATTAAATTCATATTTGTTCAGGGATCTATTAAAATCTTATTAACAAAAAGAACAAGCCCCACAAAAGAGAAAAGAGGGAGATGGAGAATTCCAGAGAAAATCAATAAGATCTAACAAAAAATTTTATCAAAATTACATATTGACATAACTTTAGTCAATCAATACATATCAAAAAACACAAAGATAACCTTTTGAATTTGATGGGCTTGAAGTCACATCACATCACATCAATCACAACCAAGAAAACTAGCCAACTTCTTATGAAAATAATAATATATTGATTAACTAATTAAAACTTGCCAACGGATGTGATGTGACACGTTGAGGCAATCATCCAATAAGCTCACATTCTTTGACCTGCTTTTCAACAAATTCAGCATATCAATCATTAATTGCCTCTACAATTTTCCAACCATAAAAATCATTAAAAGGGTTTTACATGCATACCACACAATTCTATGTATCTACCCATCCAATGTATAATTTGACACTTATAATATAAGTAAATCTATGCTTTGAAAATAAAATATATTTCACTTTTAAAATTTTAAAATTTTAATTATGATGATATTTCTGACGTGATTTAAAAAATCTAGTTTTATACATATAAATATGAAAGACAGGTGTAAATCCATGAGAATTGTGTGGTATGTGTGCAAATGACGCAATTATACCTTAGGTATTCGGACTCTGGACGTAGCTCTACGTGTGGACTCCTAGTAATATGCCGTCATGTGTGTTATTTATCGGGCCACCTAAGAAAATATTAAACTAGAACTATGTAGTTTATTGGAGTAGAACTGCCGACTCCAATAACCCCCGCAATAATCCTGAAATAATTTGTGTTGTTATCTCTGAATTATTTCGAGGTTTTTTATGGGTTTCTCTTGAAATAACCTTCGCGGTGCTATTTGTAGGTTATTGAAGTGAAATACATAAATTTCTCTTCAATAATCCTGAAATAACATCCAGTGTTATTTTGATGTTATTAAAGTGGAATATATGAATTTCTCTTCAATAACCCAGAAATAAACCCAAAATAACCTCCAAGGTTTCACTTCAACAAATCTGAAATAACATCTGCGATGTAGCACACGTAGCAGCATATTATTAGAGTCCGCACGTAGAGCTACGTCTGGATTTCAGAAGGAATTTTTTTCCCATGAAAATGGACCAATCAACCTACGCCTAAGAAAGTAAAAAAAAAAATGCAGAAAATTAACAAGCAAACATTTGTAAAAATAATTTAGAGACGAGTTTTTAAAACACAAGAATTGGCAGCAAGCCTCTCCTGCTACCTCTAATTAACAAAACTGGCTGTTCCAAGTTACAAGCCTCTTTAACAGAAAACGAACACCTCAAACTACAGATGACAGAATTCTGACAATCATCTCAAGAAATCATCTAAAGTTGTAAGTTTTGGACAAATATTCAAACAAAGTTCCAAAAATTGTAAATCTACAAACAGAAGAAATAAAAATAATAACTAAGAACACTTTGTCATTAAAGCTGGGAAGAACGGCATAGAAGATTAAGTGTAGGAGAATACTATTCCTTGGATGATTTGTTGATGAGGGACTTATGGATATGGGGAATCACACCTCCACCTGCTATGGTACCTTTGATCAGTGTATCAAGCTCTTCATCGCCACGAATAGCAAGCTGCAAATGCCTTGGTGTGATGCGCTTAACCTTCAGATCCTTGCTCGCATTGCCGGCAAGCTCAAGCACTTCAGCAGTAAGATATTCCAAAATCGCAGCACAGTACACTGCGGCAGTGGCTCCTACTCTTCCGCTTGCGGCAATGCGTGACTTAAGCAAACGGTGAACACGACCAACAGGGAACTGAAATCAGGCAGGAAATAAATCCTTGTTATAAACAAATTTCAAAGCTAGGAGAGTAATTTTAAGATGCTGTTTTGTTCTGTCATTTTTTTTGAAGTGCTAACTGTAATGTCGTGTGATAGATTCAAATATAAAAAGTTGAGCTTCCAACGGACTTTTCAATGTTAAACTCCAAAGGACTGAAGAAAAAAATCATACTGTGCTTCCCCAACTAAAAGGTGAAGCATGATTATCTGCAAATAAATTTTTAACCGAGAGAATTGGACGAAATCAACTAGAAGCGAAGTTCGATGCAAAAGGAGGAATTCAGATTTTAGGCTGCAGATAAACACCAAATTCCGGGTATGCTTGAGCGGATCAGAGTTCATGATTATATGATGCAGATATAAAATGTAGGACCCAGAGATATTTAGTCCAAATTATATTACTATAATTTCCTCAATTCCTAGAATCAATGGTCTTTAATTAGTCCTGAGTTGCTTGAATATATTACTAGAACATGGAGAAGTAAAATTAGGAGCTTCAATAATGTGAATTGAACAAAAAAGGAATAGAGCAAAATATAGGAAACAGAGCTCCTAGATATTGGGGTTCATGTTGCCTACATAACTCTTTAATGATTTAAACGGATGAAAAAGGTACATTCCACTTGTAAAAAATATTAATGGTGTTATTTTTTATGTGATATTAAAGATTTGAGTGTGATGTGTGTAAATATTAAAGTTTAGGTGTGAGATATGTAAATAAATAAGAATTGTATGCTATGTATGTAAATACCCCTTCAATTTTTTTTTCTTTTTTATTTTCTTTTTTGTCTTCCTTTTCTTCTTATTTTCCTTGAACTTCCTGAAGGTGACTAACATTCCCGGTCATTCCCAGCAATCCTGAGACGTTAGAGAATCACCATTGGAAAATAAAAGAAAAGAAACCACTAGCAATCTGAGACAAGAATCAATGGGGTTTCCGATCAAGTCATAACCCATTCGTTTCTTGAGCAAGCAGTTCTCTACATTAGATTCTTTGTAGTTTCATTATTACTTCCTTCCAAATTTCTAAACATTGGCTATCAAATTTCACATTGCACGGTCCACAATGTAGCTGGAAGAAATCCAACAAAACTGAACTAATTTCCAGATGGGTTGCTCTTGGCCAATAAGGTCAATAAATAGCGCTTGAGAGCTTTCCCATATGGCTGAACATATCAAAGCAGCCTTCAGAAAAGCTAATGAATTAAAACCATCCGGCACAGGCCTGAATTGCTAACCAAATTTAAACTCTTATGGGTTATAAGTTCCTTTCCTGATAAATCAGTTTGCTTTAAAATTTAATGAGTTCAGAAATCCAATAGGCAACCGTGCATAAAGGTGTCATTTTCTAGAATTAAAGCATGTCAGCTGAAAAACAAAAAGGTAGGAAACAATCATATACAGATGCAGAAGCTGACATTTCTTGTCAGAAAGTTACGGTTAGCTTATTGCATAACAAAAAATGGTTGAAATAATTCATTCTAACAATGACAAAATTTATCTATTGGCCAGCTTGCACATAACCCAAAAAAGCAACTTAATCTTGGTAAAATACCATGAAGCAGATCACTGGTCTGTCAGCAAAATAAATAAAAACTAATTAATTTGTGTCAAATTATATGGAGCACAACTATCTCTAAATTTTCCACTTCCTATACTAATTGTCAAAGATACATTGTTTTCCAATAACTGCTACACAACTAGCTCTAACTTTTCCGTTTACAAATTTTCAAAGATACGTTACTTTTCACGAACCCACCCTTACACATATTCAATTGCGTGAACAATAAACAAGCACACCCTCCCAAGTAAGCTTCATGGCCATGGAGATGGCAGTTAAGGAGCAGCTAATACATTTATGAAATATTAGTTGGAACGTTACTTCATAAACAACAACAAAATTACCAAATGATTTTAATTTCTTAAAATTTCATAATTTATAGTATTCTTCCCCCTTGAACTTGCCTTGCACACTGCTGTAATTTTTCCCTATCGAAGCCACACAATCCAATCTGCTTTCAAAAAATTCAACCCTCCAAAGCTCTCACAACAACAAAAAAAAAAAGATTAAATCAAGAAAGTTGTCCTAGGAAGCGTTGGTTAATTTTCGGAGCGCACAGATTTCTAGCAACTCCGTTAGGAAAGGTTTCTCTTTTCATCTTTTGCTAGTCATGGTTGTAATATAATAGCAGCAAGACTATAATCAAATTAAAATTTAAAGTCCTAATAGAATATTCAATGTCTATATAATTATGTTATTCTGCCTCTGCATCTTTGAAAGTGTGGTGCATAATATTAAATTACTGATTAACTTATCCCCCTCTTTCACTTATGTAGGATGGATCTTCAAAACACTGTTTTCACTGTTCAACTTGAGTCCTAACATACGNAGATCAACAATCACCCAGAGGGAATTCTTTCAATATAAACTCATTAACCGAAGGTGTGCTACCTATCAGATTATGGTGATACACCTTGTATATAATGGAATAATCCTACCCAAGGGCAATATGTCTTCACAATTGGTTTCCTCAGTAAAGGCGGTCGAAGATCATTTAGTCAATCGATTGACTCTAGACTAACTGAATGAATACCAAGTGACCAAGTCAGACAGTTACGAATACTAAGCGATATCTAACACAGTTACGGATATGAAACGACGCCACCAGTGGTTACAGGTATTATGCAATTACAGATATATAAAGGTGTAATGACTTATAAGTTAGGATAACACCCCCATTAAATTGGGGGCAATCATACGATTTGCAATACCCTATCTATGATTTATAAATAGGAGAGTCATCTTCGCAAAGGGTAGAATATTTAACAATTTCCTTANAGATCAACAATCACCCAGAGGGAATTCTTTCAATATAAACTCATTAACCGAAGGTGTGCTACCTATCAGATTTAGTGATACACCCTGTATCTGATGGAATAATCCTACCCAAGGGCAATATGTCTTCACAATTGGTTTCCTCGGTAAAGGCGGTCGAAGATCATTTAGTCAATCGATTGACTCTAGACTAACTGAATGAATACCAAGTGACCAAGTCAGACAGCTACGAATACTAAGCGATATCTAACACAGTTACGGATATGAAACGATGCCACCAGTGGTTACAGGTATTATGCAATTACAGATATATAAAGGTGTAATGACTTATAAGTTAGGATAACACCCCCATTAAATTGGGGACAATCATACGATTTGCAATACCCTATCTATGATTTATAAATAGGAGAGTCATCTTCGCAAAGGGTAGAATATTTAACAATTTCCTTAAAAAAAATGAAATTTATCTTATTTTTCTTTCCTTTCATCTGATTCACATTATTCCTCCACAGGACAATTTAAGATCCAAAATTATTGGAGAACTTACTATTTTCAAGAAGATACCTCGTAGATTTCTTGTCCCAAGTATCTTTGCATGCTTATCACATCTATAAATATATTAAATTCATATTTGTTCAGGGATCTATTAAAATCTTATTAACAAAAAGAACAAGCCCCACAAAAGAGAAAAGAGGGAGATGGAGAATTCCAGAGAAAATCAACAAAAAATTTTATCAAAATTACATATTGACATAACTTTAGTCAATCAATACATATCAAAAAACACAAAGATAACCTTTTGAACTTGATGGGCTTGAAGTCACATCACATCACATCAATCATAACGAAGAAAACTCGCCAACTTCTTATGAAAATAATAATATATTGATTAACTAATTAAAACTTGCCAACGGATGTGATGTGACACGTTCAGGCAATCATCCAATGAGCTCACATTCTTTGACCTGCTTTTCAACAAATTCAGCATATCAATCCTTAATTGCCACTACAAATTTCCAACCATAAAAATCATTAAAAGGGTTTTACATGCATACCCACACAATTCTATGTATCTACCCATCCAATGTATAATTTGACACTTATAATATAAGTAAATCTATGTATTGAAAATAAAATATATTTCACTTTTAAAATTTTAAAAATTTAATTATGATGATATTTCTGAAGTGATTTAAAAAATCTAGTTTTATACATATAAATATGAAAGACAGGTGTAAATCCATGAGAATTGTGTGGTATGTGTGCAAATGACGCGATTATACCTTAGGTATTCGGACTCCGGACGTAGCTCTACGTGTGAACTCCTAGTAATATGCCGTCATGTGTGTTATTTATCGGGCCACCTAAGAAAATATTAAACTAGAACTATGTAGTTTATTGGAGTAGAACTGCTGACTCCAATAACCCCCGCAATAACCCTGAAATAATTTGTGTTGTTTTCTCTGAATTATTTTGAGGTTTTTTATGGGTTTCTCTTGAAATAACCTTCGCGGTGCTATTTGTAGGTTATTGAAGTGAAATATAAAAATTTCTCTTCAATAATCCTGAAATAACATCCAGTGTTATTTTGATATTATTAAAGTGGAATATATGAATTTCTCTTCAATAACCCAGAAATAAACCCAGAATAACCTCCAAGATTTCACTTCAACAAACCTGAAATAACATCTGCGATGTAGCACACATGGCGGCATATTATTAGAGTCCGCACGTAGAGCTACGTCTGAATTTCAGACGGAATTTTTTTCCCATGAAAATGGACCAATCAACCTACGCCTTAGAAAGTAAATAAAAAATGCAGAAAATTAACAAGCAAACATTTGTAAAAATAATTTAGAGACGAGTTTTTAAAACACAAGAATTGGCAGCAAGCCTCTCCTGCTACCTCTAATTAACAAAACTGGCTGTTCCAAGTTACAAGCCTCTTTAACAGAAAACGAACACCTCAAACCACACAATCAAACTACAGATGACAGAATTCTGACAATCATCTCAAGAAATCATCTAAACTTGTAAGTTTTGGACAAATATTCAAACAAAGTCCCAAAAATTGTAAATCTACAAGCAGAAGAAATAAAAATAAAAATGAAAATAATAACTAAGAACACTTTGTCATTAAAGCTGGGAAGAACGGCATAGAAGATTAAGTGTAGGAGAATACTATTCCTTGGATGATTTGTTGATGAGGGACTTATGGATATGGGGAATCACACCTCCACCTGCTATGGTACCTTTGATCAGTGTATCAAGCTCTTCATCGCCACGAATAGCAAGCTGCAAATGCCTTGGTGTGATGCGCTTCACCTTCAGATCCTTGCTCGCATTGCCGGCAAGCTCAAGCACTTCAGCAGTAAGATATTCCAAAATTGCAGCACAGTACACTGCGGCAGTGGCTCCTACTCTTCCACTTGCGGCAATGCGTGACTTAAGTAAACGGTGAACACGACCAACAGGGAACTGAAATCAGGCAGGAAATAAATCCTTGTTATAAACAAATTTCAAAGCTAGGAGAGTAATTTTAAGATGCTGTTTTGTTCTGTCATTTTTTTTGAAGTGCTAACTGTAATGTCGTGTGATAGATTCAAATATAAAAAGTTGAGCTTCCAACGGACTTTTCAATGTTAAACTCCAAAGGACTGAAGAAAAAAATCATACTGTGCTTCCCCAACTAAAAGGTGAAGCATGATTATCTGCAAATAAATTTTTAACCGAGAGAATTGGACGAAATCAACTAGAAGCGAAGTTCGATGCAAAAGGAGGAATTCAGATTTTAGGCTGCAGATAAACACCAAATTCCGGGTATGCTTGAGCGGATCAGAGTTCATGATTATATGATGCAGATATAAAATGTAGGACCCAGAGATATTTAGTCCAAATTATATTACTATAATTTCCTCAATTCCTAGAATCAATGGTCTTTAATTAGTCCTGAGTTGCTTGAATATATTACTAGAACATGGAGAAGTAAAATTAGGAGCTTCAATAATGTGAATTGAACAAAAAAGGAATAGAGCAAAATATAGGAAACAGAGCTCCTAGATATTGGGGTTCATGTTGCCTACATAACTCTTTAATGATTTAAACGGATGAAAAAGGTACATTCCACTTGTAAAAAATATTAATGGTGTTATTTTTTATGTGATATTAAAGATTTGAGTGTGATGTGTGTAAATATTAAAGTTTAGGTGTGAGATATGTAAATAAATAAGAATTGTATGCTATGTATGTAAATACCCCTTCAATTTTTTTTTCTTTTTTATTTTCTTTTTTGTCTTCCTTTTCTTCTTATTTTCCTTGAACTTCCTGAAGGTGACTAACATTCCCGGTCATTCCCAGCAATCCTGAGACGTTAGAGAATCACCATTGGAAAATAAAAGAAAAGAAACCACTAGCAATCTGAGACAAGAATCAATGGGGTTTCCGATCAAGTCATAACCCATTCGTTTCTTGAGCAAGCAGTTCTCTACATTAGATTCTTTGTAGTTTCATTATTACTTCCTTCCAAATTTCTAAACATTGGCTATCAAATTTCACATTGCACGGTCCACAATGTAGCTGGAAGAAATCCAACAAAACTGAACTAATTTCCAGATGGGTTGCTCTTGGCCAATAAGGTCAATAAATAGCGCTTGAGAGCTTTCCCATATGGCTGAACATATCAAAGCAGCCTTCAGAAAAGCTAATGAATTAAAACCATCCGGCACAGGCCTGAATTGCTAACCAAATTTAAACTCTTATGGGTTATAAGTTCCTTTCCTGATAAATCAGTTTGCTTTAAAATTTAATGAGTTCAGAAATCCAATAGGCAACCGTGCATAAAGGTGTCATTTTCTAGAATTAAAGCATGTCAGCTGAAAAACAAAAAGGTAGGAAACAATCATATACAGATGCAGAAGCTGACATTTCTTGTCAGAAAGTTACGGTTAGCTTATTGCATAACAAAAAATGGTTGAAATAATTCATTCTAACAATGACAAAATTTATCTATTGGCCAGCTTGCACATAACCCAAAAAAGCAACTTAATCTTGGTAAAATACCATGAAGCAGATCACTGGTCTGTCAGCAAAATAAATAAAAACTAATTAATTTGTGTCAAATTATATGGAGCACAACTATCTCTAAATTTTCCACTTCCTATACTAATTGTCAAAGATACATTGTTTTCCAATAACTGCTACACAACTAGCTCTAACTTTTCCGTTTACAAATTTTCAAAGATACGTTACTTTTCACGAACCCACCCTTACACATATTCAATTGCGTGAAAAATAAACAAGCACACCCTCCCAAGTAAGCTTCATGACCATGGAGATGGCAGTTAAGGAGCAGCTAATACATTTATGAAATATTAGTTGGAACGTTACTTCATAAACAACAACAAAATTACCAAATGATTTTAATTTCTTAAAATTTCATAATTTATAGTATTCTTCCCCCTTGAACTTGCCTTGCACACTGCTGTAATTTTTCCCTATCGAAGCCACACAATCCAATCTGCTTTCAAAAAATTCAACCCTCCAAAGCTCTCACAACAACAAAAAAAAAAAGATTAAATCAAGAAAGTTGTCCTAGGAAGCGTTGGTTAATTTTCGGAGCGCACAGATTTCTAGCAACTCCGTTAGGAAAGGTTTCTCTTTTCATCTTTTGCTAGTCATGGTTGTAATATAATAGCAGCAAGACTATAATCAAATTAAAATTTAAAGTCCTAATAGAATATTCAATGTCTATATAATTATGTTATTCTGCCTCTGCATCTTTGAAAGTGTGGTGCATAATATTAAATTACTGATTAACTTATCCCCCTCTTTCACTTATGTAGGATGGATCTTCAAAACACTGTTTTCACTGTTCAACTTGAGTCCTAACATACGCCTAGCTAATGTTGTTATCACCACTGGGAACACCAACGCGACTATTCTTCTTGGTAGCCTAGAATTCCCTATCGAAGCCCCTGCGGTTGTCGTCCCTGTTCGCGACATGCCTCTACGAGGTCATCCTGCGATGTCTTGTTTTGCTATTGCACCTGCACATCATGCTCACCAACCCGTGCAAGGCCCAAGATCTGCTGAAGCTAATATTATTGAAGTTCCCGAAGAGTGGTCTTCGGTATTTGAAAGACACATTTTTTTTCTGAAGCACCAGCTATGAATAGAATTGTGGACAAAAGATTTCATGGATTTCTGCTCGTCAGTCTGCTTAAATAGCTGACGAACCTCTCGTGCCAGGCACACATGATGTTGAAGCTTCCTCATCTGGAGAAGAGCTAACTCGAAAATAGGATAAGAAAAAAAGTTGAGTTGCGAGCTCAGCATATGTTGCCTGAGAAGCCCAAATAAATTTGAAGATTTGAAGTGGGTGAAACGGAACAGCTCTACTGGAAATATTAAATAGTTATTTCTGGAATTAGCAACGCAAGCCTCTATATGAAGAAAAAAAGAAACTCAAGACCTTATCTGTTTGAGTACACAAAATTCTAAACGTAGCTAAGGATAACGGTCTAATGAAAAATAAGTATGGAAGACTCAGTATAACTAGGGCGGATCAAGATTCGACTAAAATACTTTGTCAATAGTCATCCAAGATCATCCCAGGCATGTTTCGCTCGGTGAGCATCGAGATGTGACACATAGACAAAGTGTCCAGGAATCTAGCGTTGAAAGATCTTGGCGAAAAGATAAACAATTATGGAGGCCAAGGCCCCATGACAAAAAAAAATTTCCAGAAAAAGCACATCTGATGTGCATTCCCATAGATCCGCTGTCAATCAAGAATGGGTTGTTAAAAAGAAACCGTGGATTGATGAATATCATGGTGGTCGACACATTGGAGAATTTTCCAATAGGTCCCATCGTTAATCAAAACTCCTCCTAAGGAGGAAAGCCATCTCCATTAAAGCTCTCTAATTGAGGGATTATCTCTCCTGCAATTTGAGCCCGATATTCATTGGAAACTTCGCTCGGAGATTAGAGTGCAAGAAGAAGACGACAAAAATGAAGTTACAATGGAGGTCAAAGTAGTCTATATGGCAAACCTTACTATAAACCAACCTGGCACCAGATATTATCTACAACGACGTCATACTACTGTTCCCAAGAAGCCCCAAGAAAAGCGATGGGGGGAATAAGCAAAGTCCCTCTTCAGGCGATGAAGAAGAAGCAAGAACTGAAGAAAAAAAAGAGGATAGAAGACGCAATACTCACTAGTACTACCGCATTGGCTATACAACAAAAACAAATGCGACATCAATTAAGAGACAAGGACAACGAAATATCTCAACTCAACATTAAAATGAATGAAATGATGACACATATGGCTGTCATGACGGAGTTGATGCAAAGAAATACTACGGCGGTCCCTACTCCTACCCTACCAAACAACCACAACTTGCTATCAATCCGGTGCCACAAACTTTGGGTGTGCAAAGTATCCCCAGAGAGAGAAATGGAATGAATAGAAGAGGCAATACTCACTAGTACTACTGCATTGGCTATACAACAAAAACAAATGCGACATCAATTAAGAGACAAGGACAACGAAATATCTCAACTCAACATTAAAATGAATGAAATGATGACACATATGGCTGTCATGACGGAGTTGATGCAAAGAAATACTACGGCGGTCCCTACTCCTACCCTACCAAATAACCATCAACTTGCTATCAATCCAGTTCCACAAACTTTGGGTGCGCAAAGTATCCCAGAGAGAGAAATAGGATGAACCAGGTGGCTTATCAGCCTACACAAAATATTGTTAGTACGTTCGAGCCCATGATATTGAAGCTGCTCGAGACATCAATTAATGAAAATATCAAGGTTGTTATAGTCACATAATAGGTTAAGAAACTAGTGAGTAAAGACCGCCCTTATTTAGCTGAGTTTGATGAAGTCCCTTATCTAAAGGGATATTCAATACCAAAATTCAATAACGTTAATGGCAATGGCAATGGAAAATGGCCATGGAAAATGGCAATGGCAAACAACATTTGGCGCAGTTCAAAGCATCACGTGACAATATCGGGGGCGCAGATGCATGTTTAGGGACTGTGATATTGATGCATGTTTAGGGACTGTGATAATGGCAAATATTGTTAGTACGTTCGAGCCCATGATATTGAAGCTGCTCGAGACATCAATTAATGAAAATATCAAGGTTGTTATAGTCACATAATAGGTTAAGAAACTAGTGAGTAAAGACCGCCCTTATTTAGCTGAGTTTGATGAAGTCCCTTATCTAAAGGGATATTCAATACCAAAATTCAATAACGTTAATGGCAATGGCAATGGAAAATGGCCATGGAAAATGGCAATGGCAAACAACATTTGGCGCAGTTCAAAGCATCACGTGACAATATCGGGGGCGCAGATGCATGTTATTCAGCCAATTCATTAGTAGTTTGACGGGAATTACTTTTGAATGGTATGCAAAATTGCTAAATGTTTTAATAAAAACGTTTGTAGAGCTTGAAACAATGTTAATCAAGAGATTTGCCAGCACAACATAGAAAATAACTATTGCTGGTCCGCTCTGGAGAAAAGGAAGAAAGTTGAGTCGATGGGGAAATATATCACTCGTTGGCGTAATATGAGTATGAAATGCAAACAATTAGAAGAAGAGAATGCAATTCAATTCTTCATGGGTAATATCGATGATAAGATAGTATCATGTTTATGCATAGCTTCTATTTTTACTTTCCAAGAACTATTGAATAGGGTTGCCAAATTTAAAATGTTGAATTTCATAATGTCTGATGGTCATTTCGATAAAGTCGAAAGAAATAGAGTTGCAGGCTCCGGAGGAAGTGACGCATATATCACCTCTTTAGACTCTGACAAAAGAATGCAGCCCACTTATGAGAAAGAAAGAAAAAAACAGTCAACAACTCTAATCCTCAGCATAAGTTAGTTTTGGACGAAATGATAAGCCAAAATCATTCGATTGGGGGGAGACATCCGAACCGAAGGAAAAAGGGTGAAGAGAGAGTCCTTCTCTGAAAGAAAATATGAATAAAGAATATTCATTCAAAAGAGAAAGTATGGCAAAGTTATTTCGTCAAGCTCTCAAAGTTGATCTTGAATTGCCAGAATGCAAAAGAACTTAAGAATCAAGTCAAACCAGCAATTAGAATTACTGCCCAGATCATCGGTTAGTTAATCACCCTATCGAAATTTGTTGTCTTTAAAGATTGGATTAAGAAAAAAACATAAAAATGAGGAGTTTACATTGTCCGAAAATGTCCTAATTTTCCCAAGAAGAGAGTCAATAAAGATGATTATGTTCTCTTCCGTGTCATCAATTAAAGAAAGTATAAAAGTGGAGTCATATCAGGAAGAGGGATGAGAGACTGTCCCAAAGAAAACTGTGAAGAAGTTAAAGGAGTTAAAATAGTCCCTAGTGTGAAGTGGAAATCTACTATAGAACCAAAGCTCGAGTTAAGAAGAAGACCTATGGTGGGCACATCATGCTCTTCATCAACCCAAAACAGTCTAACCACGCTAGCTCATCTAGACATAAGGTTAAGTCTACGAAAGGTTCATCAAAGAATCAAAGAAAACAACTGAAGGGAAGAAAACCAAAAATATGACTACGATGAAGAAAATTATTAAAAATTTGGAGGAATATCATCAACCGGCAAGAAAGCCTGTCAGGCTTGTGGAGTTCGTGCAAAGACTCCAAATTATTGATTCAAAGGAAGAAGAAAAAGTTCATGTGAAAACTTTACAGCTCATATCAATGATATCAACATTTCTGAAACTGCGTCTCAAACCTCTATGATGTCTAAGTCGTGTCTAGTGGTTATTCAATCAAATGATAGCTTAGAAGATTTGCTTTTTTCCCGAAGAAAATGAGCCCGAGTTAACAATTGGGGGAAGGAAGCTATAAGAAAGTTCTGACTCAGATGAGGTCGTTGAAGTTCACTTCAAAAATGGTAGGGTACCATCATTGTCACCAAAAAGAGGCCAATCAAATAAAGATAAAGAAAAAGATATTATAGTCAATGAAAATATTCTTCTTAAGGACCTGAAGAAGAAATCACATTCAAGTAGGTCCTTTGACTAAAATATTTTGTCGCATGTGAAAAAGATCCCTACACGACTTAATGTGCACAAGGCTCTCATGATGTCAAAAGAACTCCGAGAAACGTTGTTTCAAGCCCTCAAAGAGCCATAAAAATATGAATCATATTTTGCTCAAAGGTGTATGACAGAGGTCTTGCAAGCTCAAGACACTCCAATGATCACATTTCCTGAAGAGAACCTTTTACTTAGGGCATCAGAGCATAATCATCCATTGTATATTTTAGCAGAGTGTGATCGTATGAGATTAGATAGGATCCTAATTGATCTAGGCTCCGATGTAAATTTGATGGGTTTAAATGTACTACGGTGGTTGTACATAGATGTCAACAATTTGGGATATGAAAAATTGATGATTTATGGTTTTAATGAAAAATGTCAGAAGGCCTTAACTGCCTTAGTTCTACCACTCAAATTGGGGCAACTATATACAAAGGTTGTTTCATATAATTGATTGTGATGCTTCATTTAAAGCTCTTATTGGTCAGTCAAAGATTCATGAAAACGAGATCTCCACATCTAGCATTCATCAGTGTATAAAATATCTAAAAGATGGAGAAGAAATTATGGTAGCAGGTAACATTCGACCATTTTCTAATCGTGAAGCTACAATATATTGATGATGTAAAGTATTTTATGTAAAATGAGTCAAAGTCTTCACAATCTCCTAAAAGTACGGAGTCAACCTCCAAGGCTGCAAAGTAACTTAAAGTAGAAGAAAAAAAACAAAGTTAAATACAGAAGACAACATCGAAGTCTTCCAAAATAAAGTATCATTGAAGTAGGTTTTATACGAGAAGAGAAGTATGCTGATTGGATAGTCAATATTATGCCTGTGAAAAAGAAGAATAACCAAATTCATGTCAATATTGAATTTCAAGATCTCAATAAGGCGCGTCCAAAAGATGATTTTCCGCTCCATATGACAGAAGTGCTCGTGGAAAATACTTCAAATTATGATATGTTCTCCTTTCAAAATGGAGCATCCAAATACAATCAGATCAAAATGGCACCAGAAAATATAAAGTATACATCATTCAGAATGTCGATTGGAATGTATTGTTATATGGTCATGTCATTTGGTTTAAAAAATGCAGGAGCAACATACCAAAGAGTTATGACTCATATATTTGATGGCTTGATCCATTAGAAGGTGGAGTCCTATATTGATGATATAGTTATCAAAACTAAAGATCGTCAGGATCATTTGAAGCATTTGAGGATCGTCTTTGAAAGGATCAGAAAATTTGATCTCAAAATGAATCCTCTTAAATGTGCTTTTGGAGTTATCCTGAGGAAAACTTCTTGTGTATATTGTACGGCATACAGGAATTGAGATTAATCCCAATAAATTAAAGGATATTGTTGAGATGCCTCCTTCGAAAAGTATTCGCCAACTTTGTTCTTCACAAGGACAACTCGTGTTCATTCAACGTTTTACATCCAACCTTTCTAACTGATGTCAGTCGCTCTCAATGTTGATGAAGAAGAATGCTCTGTTTAAATGGGATGATAAAGGCTTTTGATAGTATTAATAAATACATCTCAAGTCCACCCATTCTCTTAGCACTAATTCAAGGAAAGCCTCTCATTTTATACACAACAACATTAGAAGAGTCTTTTGGAGCCCAGCTGATTCAACACAATGAAGAAGGCAAGAAGAATGCTATTTAATAAATCAGCCTAAGGCTCATAGGAGCTGAAATAAATTATTCTCCAATTGACAAACATTGACTGACATTGATTTTCTCTGCTCAAAAGCTTCGCCATTACATGTCTCACAGAATCACTCTCATCTCAAGCATTGATCCACTGAAGTTCTTGATGACAAGACCAGCATTGACAAACATTGACTAGCGTTGATTTTCTCTGCTCAAAAACTTCGCAATTACATCTCTCACAGAATCACTCTCATCTCAAGCATCGATCCACTTCAGTTCTTGATGACAAGACCAGCATTAACAGGTTGCATGTGGGCAATCCTGCTGTTGCAATTCGATATCACATATGTTTCTTCAGAAAGCAGTGAAATGATAAGTTTTGGCAGACTTTCTTGTTGCTCATCCTATTCCTGCTGATTCTCCACTCAACAATGATTTACCCGACGAACAGGTTCTGATCATTCAAGAAAAGCAGAGGTTACAAATTTAGGAATTATATATTGATGGAGCCTCTTCCATCAAACCTGCCCAATCTCCAGATCTTTCAAAAGCACGAGTTGGCATTAGTCTAATCATTGCGATACCAAAAGGAGGCATAATGAGGTATTCGTACGGATTAACTTTGCCTAGTACCAATAATGAAACTGAGTATCAAACTCTGATAGCTGGCCTCGAGATGGCTATAGCATTGAAAGTGAATAATTTTCACATTTGTGGCGGCTTGCAGATTTTCAAAAATCAAGTGTTGGGCATTTATAGGATAAATAAGCTTGAATTGGCTTTTTATCATAAAAGAGCTACTCAGCTTATGAAACAAATCCCTCATGTCACATTAACTCGTGTGTCTCGAGCTCGAAACAGTAAAGCATACTATTTAGTTAAACTGGCTAAAGACATGGCTAACATGAATTTTGAGCCAGTATTGATCAACGTGCATACTCGAGGAGTCTTGGAACCGTCAGACTTATAACTCCCGCAAGAAGAGGGGCCATATAGTTCAAGCAAGCAGGATGCAACTTCTGTTGTTCTTCACACTCCCTCCAAGATAGTTTCTCAAAATCAGCAAGAGACAATCATGGCAGAGGAACGAGATGATTAGAGGCTGACCTTCATTGACTTTTAAAGAAGGAAAATTGTCTACAGATAAATCGATACTCAGCAAATCAAAAAGAGAGCCCTGCGGTTTGCTTTCATCATGAAACTCTTTATCTTAAATCATTTTAACAAATATGGCTACAATGTCTTGAGCTTGATGAGGCCAACAAAGTTGTTGTTGAAGTGCATGAAGGACTTTGTGAAGTGCACCAGTTAGATCCAAAAATGATCATGAAGATCAAAAGCATGAGTTATTACTGTCCATCAATGGTGAAATATTGCACTGAGCATGCAAAGAGATGTCATGAATGCCCAATTCATGGGTGACATAATAAATCAGCCTCCTAATTCATTACACCCAAACCATAGCATTTTTGGTCATTTGAATGTTGGCGTACGGATGTTATTGGACTAATTGATCCACCATCATCCAGAGGACGTCGCTTCATTCTAGCTACAACTGATTAGTTCTCAAAATGAGCTGATGTTGTCCCGTTCAAAGAAGTTACAGTTGAGCAAGTGATGAATTTCTTCACTCACAATATTGTCTATAGATTTGGTGCGACAAGTCGTATTATTTCGGACAATGGACGAACTTTTAAAAGCATGAAGATATAATTTGTCAATCGACACAAAATTGATTGACGAATTGATTGACAAAATTCTTCAATATACAACCCAAGAAAAAATGGCTTAGCATAAGCTTTTAATAAGACACCGATTAAACTACTCAAGAAAATCCTCAATAAAAATAAACGAGAATGGCATACTAAGATGATGGTGTCGGTCAACTTTTTCGATATAGATGGATAGATTTGAAAATATGAATATGAAAAAATAATTTTGGAAATTTAATTTAATATAATAAATATATAGTTTGGGTTTTGAAAGTAGTATGTTTTAATTTTTAAAAAAATGAGACCAAATGGATCTCATTCGTCCAATAGTTTACATAATCGTGCCTGATACCGCGAATACTACACCTTCCCGAAAGATAAGTGTAGACCTCGGCGATAGACCCAATCTTGCAAACTAAGAGATTTGTGACATCCATTTAGTCTGCGAATCTTTTATATATGACCGACAAATTCCACTATCTAATACAAAGATTAAATAGGGTTTATTTTACCTGGGT
>JXCR01104979.1:12605-23990 GCA_002079205.1 Phalaenopsis hybrid cultivar | reverse complement strand
AATACGTTGGACCGTATCAAACAATTGTAAATTCAACACGTGTCGACCCAGCCGACATGAAGTTCCGTCAAATTGGTGGGGGATCAATTGAGTCAGCCGATCGAACCAAGAAAGGCCAACAAGAAGAGAGACGAATGGTCAGCAACAATGATCGTACATAGAAATTCATCTTGTTATAGATTGGCCATACCAACGGCTATCAAATTTGTTTAATTTAACTAAAGATAGGTGTTCGAATAAGCATGAATTTAATGTTGATTTTTTTTTTTATAATTTGAATGTTATCCTTAATTGATAACTATAATATAACTATATAAAATGGCATCAAGGAATAAATTAATTGATTTAAGTGCTTTGTAAGTTAGTTCGCCTTGACATCATTGGTGATATGCGCATCATTAACTTATTCATTCATGCATTCATTTATAGGGAATCGATAACTATATAAAAATATTTATGTCCATTTCAATTTTTAGATCTCACAAAAAAAAAATTAAGAGCAAACTTAGACCAGAGACAGATGATGCTTTCTTTACAAACATACCACACAATTCTAATGAATTTACAAATTTACCATTTAAATTTTGCTTTTTTACATTTCTAGCATTCAAATATTTCATATCTCATAAAAAATATTACTATTACGAACTTTCTAAGGGTAAAATATACAATTTCATGTATGGGTAAAAGAGTAAAGTGCCGAGCTAAAATAGTTGAACCATTCAGCAGGTTCGGTTTAAGCTCGGAATTGTTTCTTCATAGAACCAGAATTGAACTGGTCAAAACCTGAGTTAAACGAGTGAACCGATCAGCTCAAATATTATTTAATTTTAGTCTTTTAATTTCGATCAAATGCCAAAAATAAAATATTTAAATTAAATAAAATCACGTGTCAATTTTTTTCATTTGTACTATAATTTAAAATATTCAAAAGTATTATTAGAATTATAATATTTTTTTTTTGTTAAATTGATAAAAGTGATATTAACATATCATTATTTTACTATTTAAATCATATTAATATATTTTAAATATTTATTACGATATTTTGTTCAACTTTCTGTTCAACCGGGTTGAATCATTGAACCTTAAATCTTTCACTCTTTCGGTTTGATGTTCGACATGTTTTTCATACGCTTGATTATTATAGCTCAATTTTAAAATAGTCGAAGACTATTTTGACAATTCTATAAGAACAGCGTCACATAAATAGTTGTTTAGGTAAAATGATAATAATATAAATATCAAAAGTCTTAGATATGTAAATACATAGAAATTTTGTGGCATCTATGCACATTTTTACTTTAATATCTTGAGGGGGAGGGGGGCGGGAGGGGGATGGGGAGAGAGAATCTATACATATCGGCATCATTAAGTAAAGAAACTGCTGAAAGATTCTCTAAATTAGATTATAGCCGTTGACTTTCACATCAAATAAAGAGTCTTTATCTATCATTTCTGCTTTTGCTCTGAATGTTAGAGCAGTGCATGCATAGACATCAAAATTTCATTTTAACCTTTTCTTTTATTAGGAGTTTAATTACAATATGAATTTTGCCTTATTTAGGCTCTTTCATATGTGTTTTTTTAAAGAACACAATGCTTACTATTTAAAGAAACATATTTATTATCAATCGATTCAATTATTTTTATTCGTCATTCAATGATTAATGTGCATTGGGTAGTCGACAACTAGCGTAAAACTTGTCGAAAAAATCTTAACATAAATCTTTTTGATCATTGTGCAAGTATTAGGGCGTTTCCTGGAAGCGACGCGTTGTAATTAAGGTTTTGTTGTTTTTTTTGTTGTTGTTGTTGTATTCAATGATTAGTGTGTGCTATATAAGTGAAATTTATGTGTGTATTATGAGTGCACACTCCGGGTGCACCCGCCCATACGTACCGATCATCTACACGTAATATTTATGTGTTATATTTACTTCTGTTTTGTGTATTTAGACGTCAGATATATTAATAAAGTTATAAATGTAATCGAAGTTCATGTTTATGCTTATTTGATTGCGCTATTTAACACCAATTTATTTTTCACTAATATTTTACATTTAACTAAATAAAGATGTTATAACAAAACTTGAAAGTTTGGACATGTCCAAGAGAATTTGTGAACCAAATTTTGTTGGGTTTGTACTGAAATTTTGTGGTGCGACATATGCTGCAAAAAATACAATTGTGATTTTTTTTTTCGAGAAATTTATTTACATACAACATAATAAAGTTTAGGTGAAGTACCCATATTTTTATGTGATGCATGATATTTACATGTTGGAGTTATAGAAGTCAGCGCCCAAGATCAGGTGTTATTCGTAGTTTTTTCCTTCTATGTGGTGTCATCCGACTTGGTATCATCTCTTTTAGTGGTAATATTAATGCGTCTGACAGTGTTATTGAGAGTTTTATTCTGCAGTTTGTGGGTATTATTGAAGGTTTTATCCTACGTTTTATCGGTGTTATTCGTGGTTATATCCCACATTTTGGTAGGATTATTTTTTATGGAGTTATTGAAGGTTGTATGATCGTGTTCTTAATGGTGTTACTACGCGGTTTGATGGTGTTATTGAAGGTTGTATCTTGTGTTTCAATGGTGGTATTCACGGGGTTTTCCCCTCCTTTCTTCGAGCATTGTCCTAGCGTTATTCACGGTGTCACCCCATATTTTGTTGGTTGTATTCAAGGTTGTCGACTTCAATTTGATGGTGTTTTCCTTGCCATGATCGAAGCTCTCCATTGCTAGAGACATGACCACCAGCTCTACCGTTTCCTCCTTTTTGCAAAAAAATTTCATATATTTTTTTGCTTTAAATTTTGTCTTTTGGTTATACATGCATTTTTTGGAAGGTTTTGTGCAGTATACCATTTACAAGATTTTTAAATCCTTTCTCTGTACTCCATCTTTTGACATTTAATGATATGCATCACATAGATTTCTTGACAAAACTCAAGCTACTGCACATAAACTAGTTTCATCTCAAATAGCAAAATTTAAATTTTGTTCACCAAAGAAGATTATGATCCCTAAGATTCAACAAGCATGTTTATATTGAAATGATCACCAAAAAAAAAAAAGTAAAAAAGAAGAGATAATCATGTCATGTTCAAACTCAAACACTGCAAGAGCCAAGGCGACTGATTCATACTATTCTGCCTCACCTGTTCTTCAACATCATAAGAACTCTTCCTCTCACTCTGAAAGCTGTTAGCCTGAAACAATCCCCCTTCTTTCCCCATTAATTTCACCCCACTTGACTCAGCTGAAGACCATGAGAAACTTGCTCCAGAATCAGAAGTAAAAGAAGTTTCTTCTTTCTTCCTCCTCCTGCTTCCTGTAGCCAGAGTCAGCTCCAGCTCTCCTTCTTCAGCTTTGCTTTCTTTTCCTATGTATTCTTCTGCATTCAGTTCAAGTTCCAGTGTTCGATTCAGTCTTCTCTTTTCTGCGCAGCGCTTGTCTGGCTTATTTTCTGAATTGGAAGAAGCTTGCTGCTTCTTCAGCTCTGCAGTCTTCATTTCATTCATCAGAATCTTCTGAATTCGATAGAGTCGATGTAATTCATGGACCTGTATGAGTTACAAGAAGATAAATGAGAATTAGAAGCTTTCATAATAAATAAATTTGAATAAATATAAAATAAAATAATATAAGGTGCAGTGCACCTGGTGTTTGAAGGTCTCTTCATGCTTCAACATGGCCATTTTCATGTATTCTCTGTCATATTGTTTTAGAAACTTCCCCATTGAGGTTTATTCTGCTTTATCAACTTCTCCACTTCAGAATATGGTTTTATTCCTTTTTCAAAAACATCACGATTCTTGCATCTAATTGCACAAAGATTAAACACCTGCATTTTTTTTTTTTTGGCAATTAGGTGATATTATTGATGATCATTGATATAAATTAGTTATTTTTATAGATTATTCCAGTGTAAAATTGATCTAATGAGAAGCTAGTTTGTGCAAAATTTAAACTTGGTGCCAAAGCAGATAAAAAGGCTTAATCGAGTGCATGAACCTCCTTATAACACAAAGTTCGAGATAAAATATATTTCATTTGTGATAAACATCAAAGTAATTTACCACCTCTTAACTATTAAACAAATAAAAAAGAAAAAAAAAAAATCAGGATTGGGAGTTCTATGATCCATATATGAAGAAATCAGATCAAGGAAAATTAACACTTTGCCTCAAAAACCTCTATTAAGACTCAAAATTAGCCAAATAAACATGAAGAAATAAGGCAAAAAAAAAAAAAACTCTCTTTTTTCACACAATACCTCTGCTATAAAAACAAAAGAAGACAAAATCATCAAAAACACTTGTTTGTTGACTCAAAACTCAAAAGAAAACTGATAAAAACCGCAAAAAAAAAACCTCAAAAATCAAAAAGCAGCAGAATTCTCCTCTGCCAATATGACTGAAACTCACAACACAAAGGAGCTTAATTTGCTGAAACAAACACTCTCACCTTCAGAACTCCATGACTCCTCTTCCCAGCTCAAATCTCTTGATTTGGCAAAACAAAAGCAGAGAAGAGAGAAGAATCAGAATTGTAAAGAAATCTGACCCCCTCTGAAACCAACCCCCTTATTCTCAATCTGAAGAGGCAAGGGAGGTGAGGAATTAACTATTTAAGATTTAGAGATCCTCCTCAACGGGACCTCTATTTCATCAGAAGAATATTTCAGTGGGCTCCCCAAGCACATCAAACAAATCTCAGTCCCTCGGCTAATGCTCAGCTCAGGCATAGGAGAGAAGGGTAAAGATGACAATCAAGAGTGACAGCAAAGGACAGTGTTAAAATAAGCAGACTCTTCACTTATTCTGTGAATTCAGAACAAACATTTAATAGTAACAATACAATAAAAGAATCATCATGGAGACAGCTAAACCTGCCATGGCACATCACATGTGCTGAAATTCTTATGATCATTATCAGTTGGCTTAGCAATAATATTGTTCTTGTCTTATGTCCAAAATAGTTTTAATGATATGCTCAAGTTTTGTGACATATTTAATTCAGGGAATTTTGATAGAGATGCAAATCTAGATGGGAGAGGATGATGATGATGCATTAATAAGAACATGGGAATCTAGATGCGACATGTATATAATATATGATGCGTCTTTGATAAAAATCGAGAATGAAATTTTATATACTCAGAAAAAGATTGTAACTTTGATAAATATTTAAACATGTTTTATTTTACTATCACAATTATAGATTTTAATCTGGAAAAAACATAATGCTAATTTATCTTATACGAGATAGTATAAAACACCCTCGATTTGTCACATCCCAGCTGACCCCCTATAAAGTTAATCACGGTGTGACATAGACGGACGACTCGATCAAATAAAATTATCACCATCATTTGCTTGATTTGCAAGTCAATACGAGTGTTGATGAGAATTCTTTTATCTAGCTGAATCGTTAGCCTCTGTCGCACAACGATTGATCCTATAGAGGATCAGTTGGGGGGGTGACACAACTTATGAAGACAAAATTGTATGAACCAAGCAAATCCAAAATATATTTAATAAAATAACCATAAATACTAAATATCTCTTGGGGTAGAGCCCCCAAGCCTCTTTAGAGGGCAACATGCCCCCTTCCAACCATATCGTGTCCTAATCTAGTGGTCAGCTTGTGACTAAATGTACTTAGTACATTTCATTCGTAGTACAAAAATTAGGCTCTATAACATATGTCGCATTGCATTTATCTCAACTAATTAANGACACAACTTATGAAGACAAAATTGTATGAACCAAGCAAATCCAAAATATATTTAATAAAATAACCATAAATGCTAAATATCTTTTGGGGTAGAGCCCCCAAGCCTCTTTAGAGGGCACCATGCCCCCTTCCAACCTTATTGTGTCCTAATCTAGTGGTCGGCTTGTGACTAAATTTACTTAGGGTAGTACAAAAATTAGGCTCTATAACATATGTCGCATTGCATTTATCTCAACTAATTAGACTAAACTAAATTAAATTAATCTCACTTAAAATAAATTAGTTCAAAATTCCAAATTTCTATACTTACATTCATCTATTTAATTTCAATTATAACCCTCCATAATTTACATCACAACACTTGATAATTTGAGAACAAGTCCTGACTCAACTCCTAACTCAGGTTACTCAGTGAGTTACATTTTTTAACCAATGTTGAAATTATTGATTTGGATAAGTGACTGTGGGTTCCAGCAGCTTGACATGGTACACTATCATATTATTCTGCATGAGTTATGACTTTCTAAGAAAGATTCCGCCATTTTTGCAAAAAAAAAAAAATGTTGCGGCCCATCATTTAAAAAAAAATATTAAATATAAAAAAAATTAATTTATAGAGTAATGTCAGTTATAAAAAAATAAAAATAAAAAAATTTATGTGGTACAATAAGATTCATCTACATTGATAATATTTTATCAATGGAATAAATGATTTGTTGGCAGAAAAAAAAATAATTATAGAGAAATTACATACTCACCACACAATTCTTATGGAATTACACTTCTAACCCCTAAAATTTAATATTTATATTTACATTACTTTTGGTGTTATATATAAAATGTGTGTTTGACTTTTAAAAAGTTAATGAATGTGATATTATTATGTGATGTTAAAAATTCGAGTTTCATGAACGTGAATGTTGAAGTTTATGTTGACTGTAAAAAACTATAAAAGTACATAATGTTATGCCACGTTATGTAGCTTTATGTTATATCCTGAAATATTATGTTACGTCCTGTGATTTTACATCATGTCATTCTACATAGTTTGTAGCTAAACTTGGCAGCTCGACGACTTGACAAATGAACTGGACAACTTGATAGCTTGACAGCCGGTCTGCAATTTTACAGTATATTTGTACATCTATAATATTTATAAAATCTTTTTTTTTTCACTATTTTCATTCTTTTATCTCTCTTGTTTATTGAAAAGAAATATAAAAAATGGAGATCTAAATATTCATTAAATAATCTTAATTATTTTCATAAATTTTGGAAAAAAATGAGGGTTACAACTTGCATGCCACGGTGACGCATAGGGAGGTGACGACATCTACCAATAATTATTTANAATGTGATATTATTATGTGATGTTAAAAATTCGAGTTTCATGAACGTGAATGTTGAAGTTTATGTTGACTGTTTTTAAGACGTCGGGTCTCCTACTAACATTGAGAATAGGATGAGAAATGGAGAAAGAAGAAGCCAATGTTTAAAAATTTGACTTCTATTTACATGTTCTTTATGTCTTTTTAACACGTTACAAAGTAAAAAACTATAAAAGTACATAATGTTATGCCACGTTATGTAGCTTTATGTTATATCCTGAAATATTATGTTACGTCCTGTGATTTTATATCATGTCATTCTACATAGTTAGAAGCTAAACTTGGCAGCTCGACAGCTTGGCAAATGAACTGGACAACTTGATAGCTTGACAGCGGGTTTACAATTTTACAATATATTTGTACATCTATAATATTTATAAAATCCTTCTTTTCACTATTTTCATTCTTTTATCTCTCTTGTTTATTGAAAAGAAATATAAAAAATGGAGCTCTAAATATTCATTAAATAATCTTATTTATTTTCATAAATTTTGGAAAAAAATGAGGGTTCCAACTTGCATGCCACGGTGACGCATAGGGAGGTGACGACATCTACCAATAATTATTTATAAGGGTACATATCAGACTCATCCACTAACTTTATTTTCAGGACTAGATACATGGGACAGACTAGTAGATCAATTATTTCACTATTAAATGACAAAGTAAAATAGAAAAAAAAAATCTAGAAGAGGAGGAGAAAAAAAAAAGATTAATTTGTATGGAATAAGGGTTCAAGAGTCGGAACTCAACACCTAGCAGATCGATAAGTCAACTCGACAGTCAGCCTGACATCGGTCAACTTGACACCTAACATGATCGACTCGACACCTGATGGCTCAATAGGTCAACTTGACATCTAACAAAGTTAACTCAGCAGGCCAGCCCGATAGAGCTCTTCAGTTGTAATCGTCAAAATTTTTATATCTCTATTTCAATATTATCCTACACATAATTAAATATCAATTTAAATAAGTGAATGGGTTTGAGTTAAGTTTAAAATTATATGATTACTTAAATTTAGGCTTGGATTTCAATTAAATTATGCAAATTTGATTCAGCTCATGATATTGTTCATAATACATGAAAAATAAAATGATTGTGATTTTAGGTGTTGTTATAATATTTTTTTTTCTTTAAATAATAAACCCTATAAATAATATGAAATCATCTGAGATATAAATTTAAATATTGCTAATAAATTTGTACTTTAAAATAATAACAATAATATATTTATATAATATTTTCAACTTGACTTCCTAGCTAAAGCAAACACAACTAATGAGCGATTCATCAAGCTAACCCACTAGAAGGCTTGATTCAGATACAAACTTACATCCTTAATGCTAGATTGTTAAATATGAAAAATAGTATATTTACATACACATAATTCATATCTATTTATTTATATTTGTCTTTATTATTATTATTATTGATAAGAGATTTATATGAGCAAAGATGAATCTCGATGCATGTTGCGTAAAAGATCTTTGTAATTTAAAATCAAGATCATCTAAGCTCTGATTTCAATAATTTGTTTGTTGCATGCCGGAAGAGTTGTGACGGTAGAGTGATAATTTAACGTCTCATTGGATTTGTGTTGCTGAGATGCTCGTTTCGAGTATAAGCATGCCGAATTTGGAATATGTTTGATCTTTCAATTATGTCCGAAAAAATTCTAAAAGGTCTTTAATAGCTTGATCTCGTCTTGATTTGACTTGGATTGAACCAATTTTGGTGTCATTTGGTTGTCTTTCGAGCCTGTCAAATTGACTGTGAGTTTGCTGAACTCGAAGTTATCAAAGTTTGATCATTTCTTACGAAAAAAATTACATTAAGATTCGTGGGCGATGATAAATTTGTTGTTGATGTATCTTGAAAATATTTTTATTTAAAATATATTTTTTATCAAATCAATAAAATGTAGTATTTAAATTATATTAAACTAATTTTAATTGGCATCAGTTCAAATTCAGTTCGGGTGTTGTTTTGTAGGGAGAATTTGTGGTGTAATGTAATGCTTTTGCATGGAATTTATTAAATTACAAATACAATATACATTATGAATAAATTTGAAGTTTACACATTTATTTATTTTAGATGAATTTAGAATTCGATTGATTCGGCCGAATATTAGATTTTCAACGTTCATTAATGTAAAATATTATGGTCAGATCATTGCCTGCAACAGCCCGACGCTACCAGCACTCTCCCGCTACACTCCCCCTACCCGCCAACTGTATTCTAACCATTGCCAGCCGCAGCGACCAGTTAGTTGCCCGCTCCGCCATCGTTCGCAGCCGCCCGCCATCACAACCAATCACCGCCGTCATATGTCAGTCGTCTCATGCAAATACAATCTGCCACATGCCAATAATATAGTACATATTTTAAAAAACACTTTTTTTTAATTTACTTTAAATAAAACAAAAAAAAATATGTATAATAGTATTTTTACTTTACAAACAATTAAATAACTAAAATATTTTAATTATAATATACTATTCTTATATTGCATTGATTTTGTACTTTATTATTTTTTCAGCAAATAAAAACGCATTTATTAAAATTATTTTTCTCATATTCAGTGTACGAAGATATAATTTGGCACAAAGAACATTTATGAATGCACCAGAAACATAAAATCAATCATACTACTTTTAGAGAGAGAGAGGGAGAAACCTCTTATACGCCATTGGTGGGATGCACATGTAATCATCTATATGGATAAGCTTCATCAGCCGTTTTCTATACTCACTCTCTCTCTCTCTCTCATAATTTTCAAAAATAAAAATAAAAATAAAAATTATACTTTCCCGGGCGGAAGGGCCGACATGAACGCACGCGTTGTTGGGCCGACGAGGCGCATCCGTACTGTTTGGCGGGCCCGAGCGAGCTCGCTAAAGGCACGAGTCGCGGGCTTGATTTCTGGGCTCACCCATCTCGGGCCCCACAACTCCTCTTTTCCCTTCTGCGGCTGAAGGAAAATTTCATTTCTTTTTTTTTTATTATTTTTAATTTACTTTTGTTATTGGGTGGAGGTAAAAGTGCTTTTTTAACTCCTGAAGTTGAAAAGCCAAACTTTTTTCTTCTCGGAAAACAAGGCGGTTGAAGAGTCGCGATTAGTTAAATTAATCTATTGGTTAAGGTTTGATTTGATTATGTTAATATGGTATTAATTACTTTGGAATAATCATGATTAGAGCTTCAGATTCCAAGGATTAAAAAAAGAAAGACTTACTGACTTACCACTCAATTCTATGTATTTACATATCTAAAACCTTATATATATATATATATATATATATATATATAGTATTGATATTGAAGAGATCTAATGGTCCGGGAAGAAAGAGTATAACAAAGAAGAGCTAACCAATAGAGGACCATGAGACTCATTTGTCCAACCGAGCGAAGCTGTCCAAATCAAAACTAGCATGGCCAAAGTTGACCGAATTACAAGAAAAGCCAAAGACAAGAGGATGATACAAGAATGAGCCTTCTAGATAGAAATAAGGCAAAAGAACACCTAAGCCAACTGTCATAAGAGAGTTGATCCAAGGAAGATCAAATTCCCTAACATATCCAACAATCCCAGAGACATCCAGAGGTCCCTCATCAGAGGTCAAGGATTGACAGTTGGACCATATCACTCAAGTCCCTAAAAGACTGGTATGAACAAAATTCAGTTGACCAAACTGATTTTATCTAGCCAAGCATATCTCAACTGATGGAGCTAATCTTGCTAACCCAAAGTCAATTGAGCTTAACAGATCGACCAAAAGAGCAGCCGAAGAATAAGCTCAAGCATGCAAAATACGAAGAATGTCATGTACACTCCCCTCTCAAAGCAGACGCAAAAATATAACATCATCATATTGTAATCTATTTGTTATAAATTGAATTATCATTTTTTAAATAAGAAATGATTGACACGACATATTAATGTCCATAAAATTTTATCGAAATTTAAAACTAACTTAAAATTTGAGCATTTTGTTTCGTCAATTTAAAATCTATTCCATAATTTTTTGGGCCAAATTTTTAATTATATCTTAACTCTTCTTTTAAATAATTCAAATGTTCATTATATAGCGAAAAAAATATTTTTTAAAAATAATTCAAAATGAAACAAATGACTCACATTAAAAAAAAAAACAATCAAATCAAATAATTTTGAATGGTAGCAATAATTAGAGCATTTAAGAATTATTTATTTCATTTTCATTGACCAATGTCAGGTGGAAG
>JXCR01104967.1:0-13808 GCA_002079205.1 Phalaenopsis hybrid cultivar | reverse complement strand
GTGAATATCGAACCCACATGGAGAATTAGCAATATGCACTATTGACAATAAACTTTCTATTTAAAAAAGAAAATTTCCTAAAATAAATATATTTTTATAGTAATTAAAATTCAAATCTTTTTGGTATTTTTGATATTTTGACAAAACAAAAATAACTTCTAAAGATAACTTGAGTTTATGTAAAGAAAAGCACTTAGTATGATAATATCTTTCTCTGCATCATGAATCAATAACAAAATATAGGAATTTTGTTGTGGAAGTATGCAAATTGTGTTGTGCCAAATAGGAGTAAGAATATTCTTTACCATTACTAGAGATGCTATAAAGAACATTGACTAATTTAAAGTATGAATAGTTCTGAAGACTGGCTAGGCAGGGAAGATACCAGCTCTCACTCAAGATTTCCCTCGATTCCCTCCACCTAGGGGTTAACATCTTGTATCAGAACCTAAAATAATAAACCAAGCTGGGGGCTAACATCTTGTATCAGAATCTAAAACAATAAACCAAGCTGGGGGCTTTAACCTGTCACTTTAAGGTCCTCTAACTCTTCACCCTTCAAAGATTATTTCCTTATTTATTTGTACTAAATCATATGAATTACATTCTCATTTATACAACCTCATGTGATTCTTTGAAATTGTTGACTGAGACAATACCAGCCCGGTTCTAACATGTTCTCACAACAAATTTTAGCAATTAGATAGGCCAGATCTAGAAGTAAATGAAGTATATAGATTTAAATAATCACAACTTCTTCCAACATTAAAGATTGCTCTCCACAACTTCCATCCAACATTTTAATTACTTATCATTTTAAGGAGAAAGATAAAGAAACTACTCAGAATTTATGGAGAAAACAAAAACACTCTTTAGTTTAAAAGTAGAAATCATTGTCAAACAAACAATAAGTCTCTATTAAAACCGAAAGTAGTTTAAAAATAAAAGATAACAACTTATTTCAAATCCTCCACTAAACTCTTGAAGTTCCTTTGATTCTCTTCTCTTTTACAACACTCTTGACTCTAAGAATAAAACTAAAAACAAAAAGGATAAAGTAAATTTGTGTTGCCTAAAAGTCTCTCCAATTCTTTCTCACAAAACTCCCCCTTTTTAGCACTTTTCAGGACTCTTCAAAAAGTCTCAACTTTCTTCTTTTATAAATCTCCAAGAGGTGCCTTGGTAACTCTTCAGAATGTGTCCAAATTTAATGTATTCTCCAAAGGATACCTCCTTTCACAAGTTTGCTAACCATATTTTTGTTTCTAGTTGTCATAACCACCCTATTAAGCTAATAAGTGCCTCAAATGTCTCATTAAAATTCAACAAAATGAAGTAAACCGTCACATAACTGCTTCTGGCGCTTAAGCGTGTGACTTTTAGCATTTAGGCATGACCTTCTCTGTTTCACCGGCCCTTAAGCACCGGATCTGATGCCAAAACACTTTAGCACAATTTTCACATTTTTTCTCCAAATTTGATCCTTTTTCACTCTTTTTAGCATTTTTACCTTTTTACTTGTACCTGAAAGAAAAATACACAAATTCCTTCCATTCAAGCGCAATATCTCAAAAATAGGTATAAAAATGTGTTTAAAAACACTATTTAGTTTAGTTGTATCAAAATCCCCCAAACTTAAAATGTTACTTGTCCTTAAGTGACACTTCAATCTTTAAAAACCAAATAAGTATGAAAATATAGTAGTACAATTTAGAAATATAGTTTCTTTAGGAGTTTCTTTAAAAGTTACATAAATTTAGATTTAGAAATATAGTAGTCCAATTTAGGAAAAATATTTAGTAAATGAGACAACTTAAGGTTTAGAAACTTTTAATATTAAGAAATATGAAAATATGAGTTCCAATCTAATTCAGAAATATTATCGATTTTCCAAATATATAATTTAGTCCTTTGATTATCTCTACTTATAATTTTTTATTAAAAATAATTTTACTTACCATATTATATCCCAAAGCTTAAGAGTTTCTCAAGTCTTATACTTTAAAAAGTTCAAATGTGAACCAATTTTTGATTATGCACTAATCCTCAAGCTTCTCCTTCCTTACATTTTCTTTTTCTTTTCTTTTTCTTTTTTCTTTTTCTTTTTCAGGCAAGAAGAACTATATCTGGATAGGCCTTTTATGGTTTTGAATTCTACTTCTCCTTTCCTAAAGCAAAGTCGTGATATAAATCTTTTACTTATAAATATAATAATAGTTTTAAAAAATATTTTTAATAAAAGAAATTTAAGTATTAAAAATAAAAGTCTAAATTTCTAAATTTTTCCAAAATACAATTTTTCTTACTACAGATAGTTACACTATATTTAGCATTTTTTACACTAAAAATTTTTAACTCAATGTATTTCTTCATTATTAAGAATTTTAACTAAATTTTCTTACTCATTTATATAATCAAATTTTACTTCCCTAATATAACTTCATATACATGATCATTGTTCTTTTCAAATTAAATTCACTCGTAGCACATTTGAGAACAAATAAAATTCAAGTTTTAAAGAAATTTTTTTCTCCCCCCAAACATAAATTTTTAATAAGATTAAATAGTTTAGCAGCAGATATATATATGCAAGAATAAAAATTGACATAACAAGCTTACAGGAATTTCTATACCCTAATTATACAAGTATAAATCTAAGAACTAGAGTAAAATTATTTTTTGATCAATTCTCTATCATTTTCATTTCAATTCAACATGAAGAGATTCAATTGACTTCTAAGTAGTGGGTACAAACATAAACATTAACTAACACACTGACTTTGATTTGCAGTCCCAACATAAAAACAAACACACTAACACAATAAAAGAAAAATACAGGGTAGCAATTTTCTAAGTTTAAAATTTGGAACTAAAGTTAGCAAGATTTTTAACTTTCTACAAGACAAAGAAATAAGTTCAATCCTATCTAACTTAAATATAATAATAAACACACAACAATAATTACTACCCTAGAATTTAAAACAAAACACTAACAAAACATAACTTCATAATACAATTAATAAAAATAAAATTCTCACACATCACAAGGTCTAAACAGGCACACAAATGCAAATGTAGTAAGTCTAATCCACGTAGTCCAACACATATTACAAACATAAAAATAAATCAGTCCTCATCATCCTCAAAATCACCGCGATTCCACAATTGTAGACTCATAATCAGGGTATCTAGGATATGGAGGAAATTTTACTCCTTGGTTACCCCTAATGAGGTTTTCTAGAGATGAATGAAATTTCTCTTCATAATCACTTTTTCTTCTATTATACCCATCAATATGACCTGCAAAGCTTTTTAAATTTCATACCTTATCTACGGTAAAGTTAACATTATCCATCATCCTCTGCAATAATTAAATTTAAGTTTCGGTAGACTCACCGACAGAAGTAGAAGCTCGTGAGGTAGATGGTCTAGATGTTGATGCAGTAGAGGTAGAAGCAACAAACGATGTCATTACATAACTTTTTGAAAATACTCCTCTTCAGCCAAAATTATAATGCTCCAAATACAACTTCACATTCACACTTGTAATTGGGTTTAGAGGCAATAGTACTTCCTCTCAACTATCATATCTTACTCCAACCTGCTCACATAAAGAATAGATCAAGGAAGCAAATCCCAAACCTATAGTAGTAATGGCAGTGATAGAGCTGATGATAGTCTAATAGATCAAAGCTCCAATATTGATGAGTTCGCCTTACTAAATACAATAGTTCAATGTTGCTCTCTCTCTGGTAACTACACTAGGATGATTTGTCGGTAATAAACGGGCTGAAATAAAATAGTGTCATGACTTTAAAGGTGCACTCAACTTTGAGGTGGAAAAATTGACTCTTCTTTCATTTGTAATTTTCTAGATCCCTCTTCCAACAGTCAAATAAGAAATAATCTCTTCTAGCTCCATCACTGTAGGACTATAGTTTGCAAAAAAACACAAAGTATCAGGTGGTAGATGGTAAAACATATTGATTGACTCCAGTGAAAAAGGTACCAATTTTCCTTTAACCATGACTCGATCATCTTCAGCCTTGGGTAGGTTAGCATAGAATTCCCTAACTACAGAAATAACAACCATAGCAAAAAAATAGCAGAATCGTTCCAATTGTCGGCAAATGATCGGATCTTCTACGGATCCACCTGGATTCTTACATTGCTCCTGGATAAGTTTTCGTGATTGTAGAGCATCACTATACCTATCTTGAGCTTTCAAACTCACAAACTGCTCGAATTAAAGTGGATTTTTCCTTTGCTCCTCTTCATTATTGGTGCCATTCTACAAATTTCATAAAATACCACAATAACTTCAAAAATCAAGTTTAATATACTAAACTCAACTCCTATAAGCACAAACTACACTTTCTATGCAATTTTTAAAGATTTTTCCTCATTTTTGACCATGAGTAGTGATTTTCAGGTTCTTCCAAATGTACTCAAAATACATGGTGAAAATCGAAATTCTTACATAGAAGTGAAGCTCTTACCTCAAGAAATCCAAATCTAGCGAATTTTTCTCAGTTTCACTAAGAAATCTCCACAAAATGGCTTGCCCTAGAATTCAAAATCACAAACTCGAGAGGTTGAAGGTGACGGCAAGAGTAAAAATGATGATTTTTGCGGTTATTTTTCACTTTTAACCGTCGCGAACCAGTTTTCATGAACCGACGCTTAAGCACAGATAATTTGTGCTAAGGTGCCTGCCTCTCAGGTTACATCATGCTTAAGTGCGAGAATGTGGCACTTAAGCGCCAGTACACGATTTTTAATATTTTTGAACTTAAGTAAAATGCACTATAAGCTTAAGTATACCACCCCTAAATGGTCTCATAACACTTAAATGACTATTTTCCTCTCCCTTAACTCTCTTTTTTCTCAAAATTCTCCAATATAACTCATTTGATTCGAGGCTAAAATAACACTAATTTTTCACACATATAAACATATATATTCATTCACAATCTAGTACAAGTACATATGACACTTAATTCTCATCCAAATATTCTCGGATAAGAAAATCTTTCTAAATATAAACACTAAACAAACTAACATAAACTTTGAAAACACTATTTAACACTTAACACATTAAACAACAACTCCTAACAAACAAAATTTAACACTCAACTTAATTCCATTCTTCATTTGTTGGAAGAAATTCCGGTCTTTCATTAGTCTCTCCGTGGGCAATCGAAATATAAAGTTGATAAAACGGATGGTTGTGACGAGCTCTGATACTATCTTCTTCTATCCATTTTTGTTTAAGATACCTCTCCTGATCTGCATATTCTAAATAACTACTTTGGCTAAATTGCATTTTCAATTATCATCCAATATTCTCTAGATGTGCATGAATTTCAATTACCTTTGTCTCCAGTAAAGCCATGATAGTTTCAATTTTGTTGATCTTTTTCAATATTCCTTCAATACTAATAGCTAAGAAACCGTTATACATCTCTCGTGCACTTTAACTAATGAATCTCTTCCTCGTGGTCTCTTCCTTCTTCTTCAACTCCATCTCACATGAAGACATCTTCTCAAAATCTCTCCCCTCTTAGAATTTAGGGCTGAAAATGATCTAGGGTGAAATTCCTTCACAAAACCCTTCTATTTATTGGCCTAAATCCCTCTATTAACTCCTAGACATGTCCTAAAACTGCCTTGACACATTTTAGTCAGCCAATTGGCGGTTAAACCTTCTAGAATCCAAATTGTGCACATGGTTTTTAACTCTCACACTTAAACGCCGAATATTGACGCTTAAGCGCCAGTCCACTTAACATCCAAATTCTCATTTTACCACATATAAATCACTAAATAAAGTCTTAAAATCAATACTAAATATAATAGTCTCAAAAATACTATCTCAAATTTTCTTAATCTCAAAAAAATAACAATAAAAGCAAAACACACTGATAACTGTGGGTTGCCTCCCACAAAACGCTTGGTATAACGTTGTCAGCCTGACGTAACCAGTGCTTATTTTGGTTGACCCAATATCATTTGATCATTAAATTTATGTTGATCCCCTACTAAATAAGGTTTCATTCTATGACCATGCACTTTAAACACTTTCTCAGTTTTAAGATCTTTAATATCTACAACACCGTAAGGATAAAATTTTACCACAACAAATGGGCCCATCTACCTAGACTTAAGTTTGCCTGGAAATAATCTTAACCTTGCATTATATAGTAAAACTTGTTGCCCCTGCTAAAAATTTTTAATAAGAATCATTCGATCATGCACATCTTCATCTTTTCTTTGTAAATCATAACACTCTCGTAAGATTCATTCCTTATCTCTTCAAGCACATTTAATTACAATAATCTTTTCTCACCAGCATCTTTCAAATTATAATTGAACTCTTTAATCTCCCAATATGCTTTATGATCAAGTTCAACTGCTAAGTGACAAGCTTTCCTAAATATTTGCCTATATAGGAGTTTTGTATGCAGTCCTATAAGCCCACAAAGCATAGAAAAGTTTGACTGACCAATCCATTTTTCTTGGATTCACAGATTTTTTCATAATTCTTTTAATTTCTTGATTAGATAATTCAACCAAACCACATGTCTGAGGATGATAAGCAGAGCAATTCTATGGTTTATATGACATTTATTTAATAATTTCTCCATTATGGCATTTCTGAAATGACTTCCCTCATTTGTTATGATAACTCTCGACATCCAAAATCGATTTCTTCTTAGTGGAGCATCATGTACTATTTCTGCAGAAGCACCAACCAATTCTTTTTTTGGCGCTGTGATCATTGACTACAAGCGTCTAGCTCCCTCCATCGGGTATGTATCTTATCCTCTTTCTTCCTCTTCTATGAGGAGTCTTCCCTAACACTGATTTTGAGCAATGAAAGTAGTCCTTCTGCTTTAGAGCAGCTCACAAATTTATATATATGTTAATTTTTAAAAAATTTTGCAAAACTTTGAGCATCACATCGAGATAAAGCAACAATTTCCATCCAATTGGATACATAGTCCACTGTTAACAATATATATAAATTTCTGAAAGATGGTATAAATGGTCCCATGAAATCTAATACCCAAATATCAAATATTTCAACTTCTGGCATATAATTGAGGGGCTCATTTCTTCTAAAATATTGTCTACTTGTTGACATCTATCACAAGTTTTAATATAAGCATTAACATCTCTAAAGATAATAGACCAATAAATTCCAGATTGTAAAATTTTGTATGATGTTTTATCAACACCAAAATGTCCCTAAAAATCAAAATTATGAAATTTTTGGATAATTTCGTTAGTCTATTCTAAAGGTACACATCTTCAATCAATAAGATCATTTCCTTGTTTATATAAAAATGGGTCATCCCAAAAATAAGTCTTAGCTTCAGAAATAAATTTCCTCTTTTGTTGGTATGTCATTCTATAGGGTATAATATCACTAACAAGAATGTTCACACTGCCGACATACCACAAAACATGCCACACATGAATATTGAACATTTTTTCATCTAGAAAATGTTCATTAATTTCTTTTTTAAAAAAAAGTGGTTTTTCTAACTCAAGCCTAGACAAATGATCAGTAATTTGCTTTTCAGTTCCCTTCCTATCTACTATTTTAAAGTAAAACTCTTGCAAAAGAAGAATCCATCTTATGAGTCTTAGTTTAGCATCCTTCTTTTTCGTTAAGCACTTAATAGCAAAAAGATCTGTATGCACTACACAATGAGTCCCAATTAAATATGATCTAACTTTATCAATGTCATATACTTTTGCTAATAACTCTTTTTCAGTTGTTGTATAATTAATTTGGGTTTCATTAAGAGTTTTACTATCATTGTAAATTACTTCAAAAATTTTATCATATCTTTATCCTAAAATAGCTCCAATAGCATAATCACTGGCATCACACATCAGCTCAACAGATTTTCCCTAATCTGGTGATACTATAATTGGTGTAGTGACTATATTTTTTTTAATAACTCAAAAGCTTTTAGGAAATCTTCCTCTAAATTGAAAATTGCATCTTTCTCTAGTGAATGACATGAAGGCTTAGCAATTTTTGAAAAGTCTTTAATATATTGCTTATAGAATCCAGCATGTATTAAAAATCTCCTAATTTACCTTATATTTGTTAGATAAGGTAAATTAGCGATCACATGAATTTTAGCAGGATTTACTTCCATATCATTTTCTGATATTTTATGTCCTAATATAATTCCTCCTGTTACCATGAATTGACATTTTTCCCAATTAAGGACTATATTTATCTTCACAGAGCTTAAGAATTTTTGATAAATTTTGTAAACATGAGTCAAATGAAGTTCCAAACATTGAAAATCATCCATAAATACTTCAATCCCTTTTTCAATTAAATCACAAAAAATTGCCATCATACATCTTTGAAATGTAGCAGGGGTATTACATAAACCAAAGGTCATTCTTCTAAAAGCAAATGTACCATAAGGACTAGTAAAAGTTATTTTCTCTTGATCCTCAGGAGTTATTTATATTTGGTGATAACCAGTAAATCTATCTAGAAAATAAAAGTATTTATGCCTAGCTAGTTTATCCAACATTTGATCTAGAAAGGGTAGTAGAAAATGATTCCTAGTGGCAATATTTAATTTTCTATAATTAATGCAAATTCGCCACCTTGTGACTTGTCTAGTAAGTATTAACTCATTATGTTCATTCACGTCACAATTACTCCTTTCATAGGAATGCAGGGAGTTGGACTAACTCATGTACTATCTAAAATAGGGTATATAATTCCAAAATCTAACCACTTTAAATTTTTTTCTTAATAACTTCTTTCGTAACAAGATTCAATCTCCTTTGAGGATCAGCTCTGGGTTTGCAGTTCTCTTCCATATGAATTCTATGAATACAAATTGAAGGAATGATTCCTTTAATATCAGCAATTGTCCATCCAAAGGCTTTCTTAAAATTTTTCAGAATTTTCATCAACCTTTCTTCTTTTATCAATGTTAACTTTGAGGAAATTATAACTGGTAAAGTAGAGGAATCTCCTAAAAAGGCATATTTTAAATGATTAGGAAGTAACTTGAACTCAAGTTTTGGAGGTTTTTTTTATTGATGGACAAAACGATTTATCTTTGTCTATCGTGTCCAAAATTTCAAAACTTTCTCGAACATAGTTTGAATCTTCCTTAACAAAATCTTCACATTGATCTAATTCCACTTCTTGCTCGTGTTCCAAATCTTTTCCTTCAGATTTTCTTCATAATTAGTTTTGAAATTTCTTTCACCAAGATATCTTGTAACATCCATTCTATAGCATTCATCATCTTTACCTTTTGTAGGATATTTCATTGATTTTGAAATGTTAAAAGCAACAGTTTGATCATTGACACGCATTGTTAATTCACCTTTTCTGCACATCTATCATTGCTCTTCTTGTGGCTAAGAAAGGTCTCCCTAAAATGGTAGGTATCTTTTTATCTTCCTCCACATCCAGCACAATGAAATCAATAAGAAAGATAAATTGATCCACTTTCACTAGGTCATCTTCTATAACTCCTTTAGGGTAAGTTATTAAATGATCTGCTAACTATAGAGGTATAGTAGTAGTGGTTATTTCTCTTAATTGCAATATTTTGAATATTGATAATGACATAAGGTTAATGTTTGCACCTAAATCACATAAAGTTTTCTCATAAAATTTATCGTCTTCGTAATATTTTGATCATTGACACACACATGTAATTGTAAAGCTACCAGGATCTTTAAACTTTTCAGGAAACTTCTTCTGAATAATTGCACTGTACTCCTCAATAAGTTCAACAATCTCGTTATCTTCAAACTTCCTTTTCTTGTTGATAATGTCCTTCATAAACTTTACAAAGCTTGGTATTTGTTCTAAGGCTTCAGCAAATGGAATATTAATTATTAGTTTCTTAAAAATTTCCATGAATTTTGAAAATTGCTTATCCAACTTCTATTGATAAAGTTTTTGAGGAAATGGGGTGGTAGTTTTTCTAAGTTAACTTTAAGTAGAGAAATAGGTCTTTCAGAATCTTTTGGAGTATCCTCTTTTGATTCTTCAATTTCTTCTCTCTACTTCAGTTTCTTTTTGAATCCAACCTTTCAGCTCTCTTCTGCTTCTAAGTTGAATGGCCTTTACTTGCTCTTTATTCTAGTCTTTTGGATTTGTTTTATTATTACTAGAAAGCGTTCCTTGGGATCTATTACTTAATGAATTTTCAATTTGTTCTAGTTGATTCTCAATATTTCTAATTGTAGCTTCTTGACTTTGTAACTGATTTCCCATTTGTAACATAACTTCTTCTATAGACAACTTCTTCTCCTTAAATGGTGCATTACTATTGAAACCTGGAGGATAAGTAGATCTATAATTATTATTCCCTTGGTTGCTCCAATTTCCCACTAGGTTTTCTTGATTGTTTCCCCATTACTAATTATTACCACCCGTAGTATTATTCCAATTAAAGTTGGGATGGTACTTCTAACCTGGGTTTTAATAGTTTGAATATGAGTTATTCTGCTTATTATTTATGACATTCAAAGTTTCTAATGATGCTTGAGAATCTATCATTTAGCCTAATGAATTCTCTTCAATCATGGACATAAGATGAGAAAAATTCATTCCAAATTGGTCTAACTTCCTTGAAATTGCAAAAACTTGACTTGCTAACATAGTAAATGCATCAGCTTTATGAATATTGACTACTTTCGTAGGATTCACCCTCATAAGGCCATTAAAAATTATTGGTAGCTATTTCTTCAATTAAAGCATAAGCGTCATGAAATGGTTTTGACATCAATGAACCACCAACAGCGACATTGATGATAGTTCTAAGAGACCCAGCTAATCCCTTATAAAAAGTTTGAATTGTTAACCAATCTAATATAGCATGGTGTGGACACTTTCTTAAGAGTTCTTTAAATCATTCTCATGCTTCATAAATAGATTCCCCTTCAAACTGATTAAAAGATGTAATATCATTTCTAAGCTTCATAGTTTTTTATGGTGGAAAATATTTAGCAAGGAATTTTTGTACTAAATCAACCCAAATTCTAATAGTTCCAGGTGCTAACAAATTCAAATACATGTTATCTTTATCCCTCAGTGAGAAAAGGAATAGCCTAAGTCTTATGGCATCATTTGAGAAACCATGATATTTAAATGTAGCACACAATTCTAGAAAATTGGCAAGATGTAAATTTGGATCTTCAGTTGATAATCCCCCAAACTGATTATTTGATACCATTTGGATAATAGCAGGTTTAAGTTCAAATGAATTAGCCACTACATTAAGTTTTTGAATACTACAATGAAGTTCATCTACCGTAGGATTGGCATAATCTCGTAAAGGTCTATATTCTTGATGAATTTCTGCATTTTGATCATTCTGGTTTGCCATTTCTGTAATTTTTTAAATTTTTCAAAATTTTTAATTTTTTTTGTTTATCTGATTTTTTTAACATTTCTCTTTATTTTAGAATTGTAGGGCACTAGTTATTCAGAACCTGAACTGTGCATACACTAAATCAAAATAAAATACTATAATAAGATATTCATGAAATAACTTTTAAAGTTTAAATAAGACTTTCTAAAATAGAAATTTTGCTTCCAATAAATTTTTTAAATGTTCTCCGACAACAATGCCAAAAATTTGATCCCGACTTTTTATATGCAACACTATAACAATGTCTTTGAAGATATTTTTCACTTATGTTTCCTTACTTTCCAAAAGAACCAAAAACTTGATACTGGAGAAAATAAGAATTTAACTTTTTAATTTATATATATATTAGGATACTACGCAAGTATACGTATCGTTATCAAGTAATATAAGAATTTTTTATTAAGACCTGAGTATCGAACTCACAGGGAAAATAAGCAATATGCACTATTTATCAACAAACCTTATATTTTAAAAAAGACAATTATTTAAAATATAGATAATTTCACAGTAGGTAAAATTCAATTTTTTTTGGTATTTTTGATATTTTGACAAAACAATAAAACTTCTAAAGACAACTTGAGTTTATGTAAAAGAAATGCACTTGATATGAAAATATCTTTCCCCTTATCATGAGTCAGTAATAGGTTTAGGAATTCTGTTGTGGAAGTATGCAAATTGTGTTGTGCCAAATAGAAGCAATAATATTCTTTACCCTTATTAGAGATGTTATAAAGAACATTTGCTAATTTAAAGTTTGAATAGTTCTGAAGACTAGCTAGGCAGGGAAGATACTAGCTCTCACTCTCGAGTTCCCTCGATTCCCTCCACCTTCATGCTAATATCTCGTATCAGAACCTAAAACAATAAACCAAGTTAGGGGCTTTAACCGGTCACTTTAAAGTCTTCTAATTCTACACCCTTCAAAGATTAGTTCCTTATTTAGTTGCACTAAATCATATGAATTAAATTCTCATTCATACAACCTCATGTGATTCTTTCCAATTGTTGACTGAGATAATACCAGCTCGATTCTTACATGTTCTCAGAACAAATTTTAACATCTGGATAGGTCAAATCATAAAGTAAATCAAGTACATGGATTTGAATCATCAAAACTTCTTCCAACATTAAAGATCAAAACTCTCCACAACTTTGGAGTGCATGGATTTAAATCATCACAACTTTGTCCAACATTAAAGATCAATATTCTTTACAAGTCTTCCAACACTTTAATTACTTATCATTTTAAGGAGAAAGATAAAGAAAACTACTTAGAATCCATGGAGAAAATGAGACCACACTTTAGTTTAAAAGTAAAAATCATTGTCGAAGCAACAAGAAGTCTTGATTAAAACTAAAAGTAGTTTAAAAATAAAATATAAAAACTTATCTCAAATCCTCCATCAAACTCTTAAAGTTCCTTTGAATCTCTGCTCTTTTACAACTCTCTTGACTCTCACAAGAAAATTAAATACAGAAAGGATAAGAAAATTTGTGGTGCTTGAAAATCTCTCCAAAACTATCTCACAAAACTCTCCCTTTCTAGTACTTTTTAGAACTTTCAAGCACACTTCAAAAAGTCTCAACTTCCTTCTTTTATAATTCTCCAAGGGGTGCCTTGATAACTCTTCAAAATGTGTCCCAATTTGATGTATCTCCAAATGATGCCTCCTTTCATTGGTCTTCTAACCATATTTTCATTATTTAGTGGACATAAACACTATCTTTAGCCAATAGGTGCCTCAAATGTTCCTTCAAAATTTGGTAAAATGAAGTAAACCATCACATAACTGCCTCTGGCGCTTAAGGGCAGGGCCTCTGAAACTTAGACCCGGCCTTCTATGTTTCACCGGTGCTTAAGCGTTGGATCTGGCGCTTAGGCGCCAAAACACTTTTACACTATTTTCATATTTTTGCTTCAAATTTAATCCTTTTTCTCTCATTTTAGTATTTTTCAACTTTTTACTTGTACCTGAAAGAAAACACATAAATACCTTCCATTAAAACACAATATCTCAAAAATAAGTATAAAAATGTATCTTAAAAAACTATATATTTTAGGTGTACCAATGGACCATCTACATCAACTGCAGGAGCATCTACTTCTCGCCCTGCTTCACTAGAAAACATTATGGACCAACTCATGATTCAATTATTGAATATAGTAAATATTCAGAATCATATTGGAGAGATTGGAGCGAGAAATGCTTATAATGTTGAGGATAAGCAGAGGAGAGTTCAGCATGATATCGCCTTTGAAAAAGCTATGGTGACATATCTTAGGGGTGAATCCAATGTGGAATTTCCTACTTGCCCCAACTTCTCTCCTTATGCTCCTATTCATGATGAAGAAGAAGAAGAAGA
>JXCR01104949.1:73592-89483 GCA_002079205.1 Phalaenopsis hybrid cultivar | reverse complement strand
AGGAAAAATTCCATTTTAAAGAAAAAAACATAATTTTATTTGTCCTCACTTAGCTATATTTTCAAAAAAAAAGAATTAACATGACCTTTGGTATTAGGGGTTAACTTTAGATAACTATATTTATGTTTCAAAATTTATAGTAAACTTAAGTAAAAATTTTCAATAATAAAGGTTAATTTTAGAGATTAAGACTTTTGGTATAAAAGAAAAAGACTATGTTTTTCTATTTTAAGTAAAGAAAATTGTATTTTTGAAATATTAAAAATCTTAAAGGTTCATGTAAGAAGTAAATAATTAAACTTTATGAAATCTTTAAACTAATATAAATTTGTTATGTAAAGAATGTGACAATTTTTTAACTTTAAGAAGAGGATAGAGAAGTTCAAAATTATTAAAGGCTATAAAGATATAGTAATCCTGACATAAAAGAAAAGAAAAGAAAAGAAAAGAAGAAAAAATAAAAGAAAAGAAAAAGAAGAGAAGAAAAAAGAAAAGAAAAGAAAAAGAAAAGAAAAGATGTGGGAAGAAGCTTGAGGAGATACCTAACTAAAAATTTGCTTCACTTGAATCAATTTAAAAAAGAAGGCTTGCTACATTTTCTAAACGTTTATTTGAATATTAGTTTATTTACTAGTAAAGTTTTATGAAGTTTTTTTTCATATGAATACTTTAAGTGACTTTAATATGACGATTCGCATTTTTTCTTGAAAAGAGTAGATAATCAGAAATCTTGGACTTGATTGATAAATATTCTTACACCTTTAGTATTAACTGGAGTTGCTTTGAATTTTTCTTAAATTATGCTATTGTATTTAGTGGACTAAGATATGGAAATCTAAAAATTAAATTCTTTACCAAAAGCCATATTTTTATATAGTAGAGGAGTTACTTGAGGACAAGTAACATGTAAGTTTGGGGGATTTTGATACACAAAAATATATGCATTTTTAGACCCATATTCTATACTCAATTTTTGTGATATTGCAATTTAATGGAAGATATTTTTATGTTTTCTTGCAGGTTGTTGAATTTTAGGACTTGAAGCAAAAAGGAAGCAAAAATGATGAAATTTGGAGCAAAAATAAAGAAGTTGAAAATTTGTTAAGCGCCAATGGCGTCATTTGACAGAGAGCACTGAATTAAATAACGGAACGCTGGCACCGACGATGCCAAAATGGGCGCCAACAGTGCCAATGTTGGTTCAACCCCCGTTTCTAGAAAATTTGACGAATCTGGAAGCTTTTTGAAGAGTTTTTGGAGGCACCTATTTGAGAACTGACTCTAGGCTTTATTTGGGGTAGAAATTGGTCAAAAAAGTGACACTTCCTGACATTTCATCACCCCAATTTAACCCTCTACGTATCACACATTCCTCCATTTTCATTTCGCAACCATTTAGAGTCCATTGTTTTTATAATTTAGAGTTTTGTGGTGAGATTATGTGTGAATTCTTCTCTAAAAGTGTTGGAGAAGGAGAAAAGTGAGAGATTTCTTCTTCCTTCATTTCCTAGAAGAGGCTACATGGGATTTGCTTTAAGAAAGAGTTTCTGATAAGTGTTGTTCGTTTATAGTGTTGTATGAACTTTCTTTTATATATGAAATATATGTTTTGTTGTATTTTTCTCATGAAGTCTGAGTATTTTACTTTATCTTTCTCTCTACTATGAGATATGGTTAAATGAAGGGATAATATGGATGTGCTAATATTTAAATATACAATAAATTGTGACGATTTTTCAACTCTGAACTTAATTTACTTTTCAATATGACCAATTGAATTGTTAAAATATGTTGTGAAACATATGATCCAGGAAATAGAGTATGATTTCTACAATAGAGTGAGGATCACATTTGATTCCATGAAGGTGAACTTTGTTCATGGAATTAAGTGCAAAAAAATAGGGGAATATACTTTGTTGGGTGTAGAATTGGAGAATCTTAAGGGTGACAAACTAAAATCCCCAATTTGATCTTAGTGTTTAAAAACTTAATCAAGAGTTAGCCTTCAGGTGAAAGGAAGTAAGAGCTCTGGAGTGGTAGCCAGTATCCTCCTAGCCTAGCCACAAATTTAGGGACTAAATATGGGATTAGCCAATAATTTTCTATAACACTCTATCGGGGTAGAGAAATAAAACTGCTACTATTTGGCACAATACATATTTAAATCATTTATCTCATCTCATGTTACCAAAATCTCATTATTGGGAAAGGTGTTTTTTCACATAAGAAATCTTCATCACATAAACATAGTTCAATAGTTTAATAGTTACTGTTTAGACTTGGTATTTCAGTTTTGTTATTAGTTAAATAATTTAGTTTTGATAATATCTCAACATTTGAAATTAGTGTCAGTAATTTTGTTTTGACTTTCTGTGAGTTTTTTAGTAAATTTATCATTTCAAATTTAAACCTTCCCCATGGAATCGATATTTGGGGCTTAAATAGAAAGTCATTTATTACTTGATAACGATAAGTATACTTGCATAGAATCCCAATATTATTGCTTAAATTTCTAATTCTTAAAATATTACATCAAGATTTTGGCATCATTGCATAGCAGAGTCAACTATATAATTTTTACACAACTATAAAATCGAGGATCAGTAGGTCGCCAAATTGGAAATTTTGGGTCACCGGAATAGATATCCCGATACTCAGTTTAATTTAATATATATATATATATNTTTATATATATATATATATATATATATTAGGAAAAGTAGTATTTTAGATTTTAAAAATATAAGATCGAACCAATCTCATATCCTCAGTAGTTTAACTAAATGAGCCTAAAACCGCAAGAAATGCTTCTATCCCGAATGGTAGACACACTACTTACTGATAAGGATCTATTAAATAAACTAAAGAATTCATGACATCCGTTTAAGTCTGCAAAAAAGAAAAAAAAAATTATGTTGATCGACAAGTTTCCCTATTTAATACGAAAACTTAAATAGGGTTTATATTAAGTTGGGTTCTTGAAAGTTTCATATAATGGCAAGCCCCTATAGTTAATTACATCTTAGATAACTATTGTCACCTAAGAAGACTGTCAATAAAGTTCAGAGGATATTGACTTTAAGAATTTTGAAGGGTAGGACTTTCTAGAAGATTAGACAAAGAGGAGTGAAATGGGAATGGGTTGAGTTTGTAACATTTTATTTTGAAATCCAAAGGAAGAAAAACTAGAGGATGTCACAGATCCTGAGCAGAACCTTGGTGACTTTTCAAACTATCCTATGGTTTGACTTAAAATTTGAGAAGAATTTATTTAAATGTTACATCTTGCCAATTTTTATTAAGTAGGGCTTACATTCGTGTGAGACAATCACACAAATAACCTGAAAGATGTGAGGATTTAGGTCGTGGCGAACGATAACCTAGGAATCTTAGGGTGAGTTAGGGCTTAAATTGTATAGCATAGCCATAGAAAGGCCTAAAAAAAGTTGAGGATTTACGTCGCACTAGGCAGACGACCTCGAAATCCTATGACTTGTTGTTTAGTTTCTAAGGAAAGATGTGTCATTGTAGATCCTCATGTTGTTGCAGATTGCTATTGTAGAAAGCTGCCCACTAAGTTAGCTCCAAGCTCATCAGCGAAGTGACATTTCTAAAGTGTAAGTCTTAAAAGTTTAAATGATAAGTTAAAAGTTCAATCATTATGGGGGGGAGGGGGTAATGTTGATTAGAGTGACACTGGTTAGGATCACACGGTTCACTCATTCTGGTATAACTATTTTTTTCTAATTTTTTTAGCATAAATGAGTTGTGAAACCCATTTAAATCGGGGAGATCTCGTTAGCAACTGTGGGCAGTCTTGCTTAACCCAGAGGTTTTCTTAGCCCAGTTGGCCAGCACATCCTTGAATGAAGTTTGTTCATTGAAAGAACAGCCTGGGGTAACCTTTACAGATGAAGATTTTCTACTTGGTACCGCCGACCACAGTCGACCACTCTACATCTCCATTAACATTGGCCAATTTGTGTTCTCCAGAGTTTTAGTAGATCCTGGAGCATCTCTCAAATTAATGAGTCTACAAACATTAGCCTATTTGGACATTGAAGCTGAGGAACTTACGGCCGATAAAATGATGCTAAGAGGATTCAAGCAAAATGGAGAGAGCCCTTAGATCGATTACATTGCTTATGAAGGTTGGAGAACTAACAACAACCGCTAAATTACATATCAACGACGTTGGGACCTCTTTTAAATCTCTACTGGGTCGACAGTGGATTCACGAACAAAACATGGTTCCATCGTATCTGCATCAGTGCATCAAGTATTACAAACAAAGACAATAACATTACCTCAAGGGAGATTTACAGTTGTTCTCAATGCATGAAGTGGGTAATCATGAAGATGTTGCCTACTACGCACCTCTTAAGAAAATTGTCTTCTCTCATAAATTTATCACAAATAAAAGTGAAGATTTAGAAAAATCATAAAGAGGAGGCCATTCAACTCTGCTTCAGCGATCTTCTACCACTCTTTTACAGCAAATTGGTGGAGCTTCTTTTAGTTCGCTCACCTGAGGTCGAGGCCGGGGATGTGGACGAGGAAGAGCTAATTTAATCATTAAACGGACTAGGCCAACCATCAAAATTGGTGATGAAGACAGCTTCAAAGATGAAATGATGATGAGAAAATAGAAGAAACCTCAGTACAAGATTTTATTAGAAGATACAAAGAAAAGTGGACATGAGACAATGTATGATCAGATAAACCACTATGTGAATGCTATAACCCTTACTCTGATCCTCCCTAAAAAGTTTGAGAGTTTAAAGCTCAAGGAAGTCTGTAGTGTTGATTCAAAGCCGATCAAATTTTACCGTGCTTCTACCTCTACTAATCTTGAAAATCATGTAAACTTGGATGATGATCCTAATGAGTTAATGGAATTGCCTTTTGATTACTTTTTGCCTTGTGTACAAAAATTAATTCAAGAGGGACACTTACCAAAACAATTGCCAAAAGATAAATTTCAACTTTTTAAAAAATTATGGAATATTAAAATTCAAACACCCAACTCAAAAGAGGGTCTCGGATTTGGTACAGTCAGACCAGTCGATGATTCAGAATTTTGCATGATTGTTACTAATGAATTAGAAGAGGATTGCCTCAAAATAGAGGAGGACTCTACTGATCAACTGTTAGAAGATGCCCTACCAGAATTTAAAGAAGAAATCATTTCAACTATTGATGAGTTAAAGGAAATCAACCTCGTGATGGAAGAGCAACCCCGAACTGCATTTATAAGTTCTTTACTCAATGATGAAGAATCTCTGCAATTGATTAGTTGTTAACATAATTCAAAGATTGCTCTGCATGGAGTTATGATGAAATGACAGGACTGTCAGCAGAGGATGTAGTTCATAAAGTCGGGGTGGACAAGAATATAACCCTAGTAAAACAAGCTCTCAGAAGAATGTGCCTCGAAATAGAGTAGCAAGTCATCGTGGAGGTGAAGAAATTAATAGACGCTAACTATGTAAAAGAAGAGCAATACCCCACGTGGTTGGCTAACGTTCTACTTGTTAAGAAGAAAAACGGAAAAATTTTTGTTTGTGTAGACTTCAGGGTTCTGAACAAGGCATGTCCAAAAGAGGAATTCTCATTACCAAATACCAAAAATGATGGTGGATATCGCTTCAACACATGAAATTTTTTCCTTCATGGACTGATCGTTGGTATACAACCAAATCAAGATGGCACTCGAAGATGTAACACTTACAACCTTCAAAACACATATAGGGATTTTCTGCTACAAAGTGATGTCGTTCGGCCTAAAAAATGCTGGAGCAACAAACCAACGTGCAATGACAAAGATTTTTTATGACCTCCTTCACAACCAAGTGGAATGCTAGTGGACGATTTGTTCCTCAAAAGCTGACAAAAAAGAGACCATTTGTACGATTTGAGGATCGTGTTCGAATGGTTACGATGATATGACCTTAAAATGAATCCCTTAAAGTGTGCTTTTGGCATCTGGAAGTTTATAGGATTCGTTGTCCGTCATTGGGGAATCAAGATTGACCCAAATAAGATTAAAGCTATCTTGGAAATGCCTCCTCCTAAAACCTTAAAACAACTATGTTCCTTCCAGGTAGGTGTCATCCCTTCTTGGCAATAATTAAAAAGGATGCAAAATTTGTTTGGGAAGAGAAATGCAGCGGGCCTTTGAGAATGTTAAGCAATATTTAATGACACCTCTTGTTTTGGCAACCCCTTTCCAAGGGAAACCGTTGATACTTTATACCGCGGCCTTAGACGACTCTCTTGGAGCCCTCTTAGCCCAAGTCAATGATGAGGGTAAAGAAAATGCACTCTACTATTTGAGTCACCATCTAATACTGACAGAGAGATGGTATCAACCTATCGAGAAGCATTGTCTAGCGTTAATTTTTGCCTCCCAAAAACTTAGACATTACATGCTTTCTCATAAGATCACCCTAATCTTGAAAGTTAACTCGTTGTAATATTTGATGACCCAACCAACACTCTCCTGACATCTAGCAAGATGGTTAATGATCTTATTGCAATTTGATATAACTTTTGTTCCCCTTTGTACTATCAAGGGATAGATTCTAGCAGACTTTTTCGCTGCACACCCACTGCCAGCTAGGTCCCCTCTCAATGACGAGTTACTAGACGAGCAAATACTACAAATGGAATTCTTAAGCGCGTAATGCTTGGAAATGGACTTTGACAGTGCTTTCTCAGCCAAAAAATATAAATTAGCAAGCACAGTTATACTAGGCAAAGCAGGTATTAATTGATCTTTATCATGCCAGATAAGGGTATGCTGAGGTTCGCATACCACCTGACAGAGTCGTGCACCAATAATGAAATAGAATATGAAGCTGTAATCACTAGATTGGAATTGGAAATCACAATGGATATAAAAAACATTGCCATCTATGGCGACTCTCAGCTTGTCATCTGGTAAGTTGTCAGACAATACAAAATTTTGAAACAACAACTAGTAGAATACTATCAATACACAATGAAGCTGCGGGGAGCAGATCCCCAATGTGACTTTCTACAAGATTCCTAGGGGAGATAATTCCCATGCCGACGCTCTAGCAAAACTCACTAAGGAGCTGGCGTGTTCCCCGGAAGATTTCTTTGAAATCACAGTAAAAGAAAGACAAGTTTTGTCTCGAATCGACCTCAAAACTCTACACAAGCTCGAGAAAGAAGAAGAAGCGATAAATGTAGTTGCGGATATTAACGAAGATTGGTGTAAGCCATTAATAGAATATTTGCATACTGAAAAACTGTCAGAGGAAAATTCTGAGGCACATCACATTACAAAAAGGGCTATGTCTTACGCTCTAGTAGGTGACATCCTTTATAGGAGATCGTTGAACCATATGTGGATACGATGTTTGAGCAGAACCGAGGCACAAAATATTGTTAAAGAAGTACATGTCAAATTGTATGACGCTCACAAGACAGGGCCGAAGATGAAAATGATGATCTAAAGACTCAGATATTATTGGCCAGTAATGATGTCCGATTGTATGGATATAGCCAGAAGATGTCACCAGTGCCAGGTGCATGGGGTGGTCTTACACCAGCCTTTGAATGTGCTACACCCAACCGTTGCCTTGTGGCCATTCAAATGTTGAGGCATGGACATAATAGTTTTGATAGACCCTCCATCCTCCAAAGGACACAAGTTTATACTTGCCCCTATGAATTACTTCTCCAAAAGGGCAGAGGCAATACCGTTACGAGAGGTTAGGTACATCATGTCCTTCAATTCTTCAAAAGCCAAATCATCTACCTTTTTAAAGTACCACGAAGAATAATTTCTGACAATGAGACAGATTTTAAAAGCACAAAAATCAACAATTTCTTCAAAAGACACTGGATAGATTGGAGATACTCTACAATTTACTATCCTAGAATAAATGGCCGGCTGAAGTCTTCAACAAGATATTGGTATATATTTTAAAGAAAATATTGGACAAAAATAAAAGGGATTGTCACAATAAACTATTAGAAGCCTTGTGGGCTTACCGGATGACATTCAAGGGTCCCACTCAGTGTACACCCTACATGCTCGTGTACGGCTCCGAGGTTGTACTATCATTAGAAATCCAGACGCCATCTCTCAAAGTCGTTGTCGCCAACCAACTTATAATGGAAGAAAGTGCAACACTCAGACTTGAAGAATTAGAGAGTTTTGAGTAAAAACAACTTGAAGCACAACAATATTTGGAACTTTACCAGGCAAAGATGGTAGAAGCTTATGACAAATTGGTCTGCCCAAACACAATCAAAGTTGGTGACCTTGTCCTTCTGCTCAAAAGACCCATTCTAGCACATTGCAAGATAGGTGGAAAATTTGAGGCAACTTAGGAGGGACCATTTTTCATTGAAAAGGTCTATGTAGGAGGAGCCTACCAGTTAGTGGATTTTTGAGGAGAAAGACCGATGTTGTCGATCAATGGACAATACCTGAAGACATAATATGCAACCTGACATTGCTTGATATTGCTTGATTTGAAATTTTGAAATTTAAATTGTTCTGGGGTTATCTATTTGGCCAAATGTCTGTGACCGGGTCCAAAATTTGTAATAAAATTAACCTCAACATAATGAAAATTTTTGAAATTGCACATTTCAATTTTCTCTTTTAAACTTGATATTCTACTAAATTAAATGAAATTTACACATAAAAAAATGGTTTTCTCACCAACATAAAACTAAAATTTTCTTTAATAAACACTTTGTTTTGTTCTTGTTCACACTAAGTTTCAGCTCACTGATATTATTCCTATCGTTTGCAAAAAAAAAAAATGTCAGGTCAGAGGCTGATATTTGCTTTTAAAGATGGTTGGAACCTCGCACTCAACGAGGAAAGGGCGCCATAGGGCGACACCAAAAACTTTGACATGGCCTTTAGTCAATTCGACATGGATTATGAGGGGCCCTAATGGATGTCATCAACTGACAGAAAAAGGAAGGGCTTCCCTCACTGCTATGGTTGAGCACCAAACACAATTCAGAACTGAGGGGAATTAATGTGATGGTACAACACGACCCGATGTAAGGGACCAGCAGCCTACCATCAATGATAGCTACACCAACTGGAGGCCTAGTCATTTTTGATAAAGAAAGACTACTAGATGCTCTACTACAAAGAACTTAGCATAGAAATGCTAGCCATCAAAAGCAGAGGGCTTTCTTACGAGAAGTAAAGAGACGCTAGAAAGAGGCATAAAACTTGCTCACCCATATCCATGAGGGGAATATCTATGATTCGGGCATGAGAGAGACCTCTTCTAGCATGCCTGCTATAGATGATGAGTCAGGATTTCTTACAGAGCCGAAAATACTACCAACTTCAGATGTTCTGTGCACGTGTTGCCCTCCCTGCAACGCCGAGATACCTACACGCACATCAGCTGCAGGGGCATTCGTGGAGTGCCCGGACTGCAATGTCATATACCTTGAGCACTACAATACTTTAGAGGAATATGTATCCTCTGATGATGGATTTCAGACTGCTGATTACCCGATGGATGCATAATCATATGTCCTATTGGGTACAGAGCCATATGTCCCGTCAAACACAGTCATACATTTTGTTGCAAACAGAGGGTTCGCTCAAATGCTGAAATGAGGGAACAACCCCGACAACCACCGATCATCAGTACTGCAGAATAATACAAAATGAGCAAGGTAAGTAAAAGAGACTTCGAATTCTATGAAGAAGTGCATGGAGAATTCATCAACATATTAGAAGGATTGGGACTATAACCAGGGTCTTCTCCAAGAGCGATGAACAAAATATTCTTGACTCCATTTTTGATTTGAGAGACAGGGGTCAAGCAGGCTTGCTAATGGAAAGAACCTATTCTGAGCCAAGAAAGTGGATGCGAGGAAAGGAGAGGATCGTTATCCAGTGCGGCTGCTGCTATAACTTTACCAACGATAGATAAAGAAATCCTCTTGGGATTCTTAGACACGATCAGGTGAATCCACTACCTCCAATGAAAAAATGGATGATTAAAGGAATAGTATGATGGAGTATACTACCAACTAACTGCATTCTTAACAGCTGCATCATCAACAAATACGATGAAGGAGACTACATACCTCTGTACATTGATCATCATGACTTTGTGAGACCTTTCTGCACGGTCTCATTCATGACCAAAAGCAACATTCTGTTAGAAAAATAAATAGATATTGTCAGATTTGGTAAATTCATAGGATCCGTAGAAATTTTGCTACCAGTTGGTTCAGTGCTAGTCCTTAAAGGGAACGGAGCAGGCGTCACCAAGCACTGTATTCCAGTGGTGCGACACCATAGGGTGTCCATGACCTTTTAACGAATGGATAACATTAAAATGTCATATGGATTTCAACCAAAACCATAATTGGAAGAATTACTACCATACGAGCTATGAGAGGGTTACACCTCTAAGTACATGCGAAGGGAACTCTTGTCCTGGAGCGTGGCATAGAAGGTCTGTTCGATCAGGAGCTTACTTCACTAGAGACAGACATTCAGAGGATTCCTTTCCGTTTTACTACATTTCATTACAACAGACATGACATGTATGAGACATGCTCAGCCTATGGTATGCACTCGGCACGGGATATTTGTGGATGTACTTTGATGCAATTAGGATATTGTACTTTTTGAGGCTTTGTTCAACATTCAATCTGTGACATTTATTGGAACAGATTAATGAAGTTTCTTTCACAAATTTATCTTTTTTGTCAATTGCCTTTTTGTGTGATGAATAAAAGCTACGGACCATACGTTGGTTTGAGATTATAAAGAACAATGAACAAAACAACAAAAAAAAAGTTGACGATAATAAAATTTAAATAAAAATAACAAACAAGCTTGAAAAATCAACCAACTAAAATTAAAATTTTGAAAACATATTTTGATAGTTAAATGTGAATAAAAATAACAAGAAAAGAAAACAAATCTGTTGAGTTGATTCTCTCTATTTCGAGGTCTTGTACTCTTTGCTCGTGCAACACAACTATCTTTGTCTGCACTAACCCTCTTCAAATTCTCGTGAAATTTCATGTTTTGTAAAAAACCTCACAAATTTTTTCACATTTTCCCGGCCAATGTCAATCTTTTCACATAGCACATGTTTATGGGTTTAACACCACCAATTCTCATTTTTAGAATCAGTCTCCTTTCGAGGTTGGTCCTTAACTTTGGCCATCTTTTAAGATTGATCCTTAACATTCAATTCTCTTTTTGGAATCAGTCCTTAACTTCTGATTCCCTCTTTTTGAGGTCGGTCCCTAACTTCCGACACTCTCTTAAGATTGATCTTTAATTTTCAATTCTAATTTTTAGAATCAGCCTGTAACTTCTGATTATCTCCTTTCTAGGTCAGTCCTTAACTTCCGATTCTCTTTTGAGATTGATTCTTAACTTTAAATTCTCTTTTTTGGAATCAGTCCGAAATCAATCCTTAACTTTTGATTCTCTCCTTTTGAAATTGGTCACTAACTTCTGACTCTCTCTTGAGATTGAACCTTAACTTTCAATTCTCATTTTGGAATAAGTCCTTAACTTCTGATTACCTCCTTTTTTTCAAGGTCAGTCCTTAACTTTCGACTCTCTTTTGAGATTGGTCCTTTACTTTCAATCCTTATTTTTAGAATCAGTCCTTGACTTTTGATTTCCTTTTGAGGTCGGTCCTTAACTTCTAACTCTCTTTTAAGATTGATCCTTAACTTTCAATTCTCATTTTTGGAATCAGTCTGTAACTTCTGATTTCTCTCTTTTTTTCAAGGTTGGTCCTTAACTTTTGACTATCTTTTGGGATTGATCCTTTACTTTCAATTCTCATTTTTAGAATCAGTCCTTAACTTTTGATTCCCTCCTTTGAGGTCGGTCCTTAACTTCCGACTCTCTTTTAAGATTGATCATTAACTTTCAATTCTCATTTTTAGAATCAGCCCTACACTTTTGATTCCCTCCTTTCGAGGTCGGTCCCTATCTTTCGAGTCTCTCTTGAGATTGATCATTAACTTTCAATTCTCATTTTGGAATCAACCCTGAACTTCTGATTCCTCTCTTTTTTTGAGCTCGGTCTTTAACTTTCAACTCTCTCTTGAGATTGATCCTTAACTTTCGATTTTCACTTTGGAATCAGTCCTTAACTTTTGATTCCTCTCTTTTTGAACTCAGTCCTTAACTTCTGACCCTCTTCTGAAATTAATTTCTAAACTTCAATTCCCACCATGGGGCTTGCACTTACATATTGATTCCCCTCCTCTATGAACACCTGAAATCTGATAACTCAAAATCAACTCTCCATTCCTTAGCAATAGTTCCTACTTCTTGACTTCGATCAAATATTCACTTGCTAATTCCCTAGTGAAAAAAAATAACACACACAATTCTACACCTCCTTCCAGGTCTATTGACTTAGGAGTTTATATTGGTTTTGTTGATCACATCGGTCAACGCCAATATGCGTGTTGTGCTTGCCCAGCTCACAACACTTATTGGGGGTCCATTTGTTGACCTCACTTTTAGTTGAGGTCTAGTTTTTCCTATTTAGTAGCCTAGGGTCTAGCCATAGAACTTTTCTATTGACAATTCCTAGAAAACTAGAAACTGAACCCTCACCATTAGAAATTCCAAACTCCTTTTTACTCAACTTGAAGTTCCACATAGTGGTTCTAACCTCTAGCACTTAGGAGGTGGGGTCATGGGGAAGCCCAATGAGAGTTCCCATAGGACTGCTTGACCTTAGGGTTGACCCTAGGTGTTGGTCTAGAGCTAAGGTACTCACCTCACTCGCAATCACTCACAAATATAAACCTAAAATTTCTTGACTTTGATCCCTTAATCCTTTGGGAGACTCATGTAGATGGTCCCCTAAACCCACTGGCCCTAAGCTAGGGTTTAGCTAAGACCAGTACATAGAGGACCCAAATGGGGTTTCCATTGGTCCATAGCTCATTTATGATGGTTAGCTCCCCAATTCTACCAAAAATACTCAACTTGGCCTTTTTCCACTAAACTCCCCCAAATTACCTAAGTACCCTTGAAACTCTAAATTTGGCCAAAATTCCCAAATTTACCAAAAATACCCAAATTTGTTCAAAAATCATTTGAAACCTTTTGAAAACATCCAAATTATCCAAAATCACCAAAAATTGCCAAATTACCAAAATGCCCCTCCTTAGCTCAAATTTCAAAAATTCTAAAAAATCCCAAAAATTCCTAAAACGTTCAAAATATTTCCAATTTAATTTTTCTTACCATTTTGACTATTTTGACCAAAACCTTCAAATTACCTTTAAAGACCCAATTTCTCTAAATTCACCTCAAATGTCCATCAATTTAGTCCCAATTTTCCCCCAATTTCAATTCTAAACTCAAATTCACCTTCTGAATGACCAATCTAAACCAAATCCATGCTCAATTGACCCATGCTTTGAGCCCAATTTTGATCTAAATCAAACACCCAATTTTGGCCATATGTCTTAATCTAACCAAATTGAACCTATAGCCTACTCAATTTACCACAATTTATGTTGAAAACTCTTCATAACTCTCCTACACATCAAACTTGACCTTCAATTGGCCTTGGTGAAGCCTCAATTTCATTTAATTTTGATCTAAGTCCAAAAAGCCCCAAATTTGCCCCAAATTGGCCATGTCTCAAAATTCCACCAAATTTATTGCCTTAGCACAAATATTGACACCCAATTTATGTTGAAAACTCTTCATTACATTTCTATTTGGACTTAGCCAAAGCATAGCCCAATCTAGACCCAAGTCTAGCCTAACGTACCCAAAGTAACCATCATTCCAAAATCCCTCAAATTGTACCCCCAATTGAACTCAAAATCACTTCAATCCTTCACCAAAAATGTTCATTACAATCATCTACACAAAGCTAATCAATCAATTGGGCTCAAGGTCATGGCTAGCCTAGCCCAAACCCAAGCTTTACCAAAATTGACCTACATGGACCCCTTCACCGAAAGTTGACCCAATCTACCCAAATTGGCCAACCAAGAACCATTACAACCAAATTTTGGACCTTATCAACCAGGTAAAACCCCATGGAACCAACCAAATGATCCATGGACCAAAGGATCCCCATATCAAGGGATTCACTTACAAAATTGGCAAAGTGTCTTAATAACACTAACTTGCCCTTTTAAGGGTCTTCACCTGCATAATTCTCAAATTGATTGATAAATGATAATTACCCTACTCTTAAGGATAATTGAAACATCAATGTTCATTGAGAATTGTAGATATTTATAGGTTGAATTATTAAGCAATGTAATAAGTTTAACTGAGCTCGAGGCTTTTCACCAGGCAGTGAGGGGAAAGCATGGACCTGCCTTTTTTTCCTGACCTGTTGGATACCTCGGAGGTCTACTAAACTTAATATGTTTTGCTTAACAAAAATAATCCTTAATAAAACTAATAGGGACCCACCAAGATATGATTTAGATTTTGGAAGATCACTAGAGCCTTATTTTTCTCATTTCATATAAAATGCCCTTACATGCATTTTTGAGTTTCAGGTGGTGGAACGAGAAGACTTATCAGTTACACTTTTATAGTTTATAGTACAGTCCTTTTTCTATACTTTTCACACCATATTTTCATGCTTATAAACTTGCGTGTTAAACAATGATATCAACCTGCATGAAAACTAAGACTGCTAGGATAGCCACAAAACCAAACCCAACACTAAAATCAATGAAGATAAAATTTACCACGACAACATCCAAAATATAAGACAACTCTAAATTTAATCATAAACATCACACAAAACAACAACTACAATTAAATTAAGATGTCTTTATCGGATGATTGAGAATCCCTCGGAGGAGGTAACCTATGGTTCCTAACAAGTGTTCCCACAGTCTAAATGAAAGTATAGAACTCATTAAGTTCAGTTTAGTAAATTCATTTAGACTAAGTGAATCCAATAAAAAATAGTGGTACCGGAATGAGGGAACCACAGGATCCTAACTGGTGTCGCTTTAATCAACTTTAACATGCCCCATAACATATAAAGAACTTCAATCATAGGGTCATCTGATTTGACATCACAACTTGACACCCTAGCAAACTTAAACTCGTAACGGCAAGGAGCTTGATGCTAGCAATGTGGCTAGCACAACCATCTTCAGCACCAAAAACTGTCCTCCCTAGTTAAACCGATCTCCTTCCTTAGAACTAAAACAACAAGCCATAGGATTTTGAGGTTGTTTGCTAATGCTACATAAATCCTCACCTTATCTTTAGGCCTTTGTACAACTCTGTTGTACAATCCTCACATCTTCCAGGCTATTTGTGTGATCATTTCACACGAATGTACGCCCTAACTAATAAAATTGCCAGGATGAAACATTTAAATAATTTCTCCTCAAAACAGAAGCTAAATAATAGGATATATTGGGAAGTCACCGAGGTTCTCCTCCGGACCATGACATCCCCTAGTTCTTCTTCCTTTAGATTCTACAACAAATGTTCCAAATTTGAGCCATTCCCATTTCACACCTCTTTGTCCGATCTCATTGAAAATTCTTATCCTTTTGAACTCCTTAAAGATAATATTTCGACATTTTTTATCAAAAGTTTTCTTAGGTGACCTCGGTTATTTAAGATGTAATTAACTATAGGGGCCTGCGCTTATAGAAAGCTTGTTCGAACCTAGCTTAAAATAAACCCTATTTAATTCTTCATATTAAATAGGGGAAATTATTGGCAAATAAAACGGTTTCGCAGACCAAACAGATGTCATATATTTCTTAGTTTATTTGAATGAGTCTCATCCTCAAGTCTTGTGTTTATCCTCCGGAATAGATACATGATTTATGGAATAACTTTCTTTCATTTAAACTATGAAAAATATG
>JXCR01104949.1:0-73440 GCA_002079205.1 Phalaenopsis hybrid cultivar | reverse complement strand
ATATGTGTATAAGAGAGAGTATATATATATATATATATATATATATATATATATATATATATATATATATATATATATATATATATTATAATGTCCTTCCAAAGCGGGCGACGAGATTTCAAGTCCGGTGATCAACATCTTCTTACGGGCAACTTCCTCGACCAAAATAGTACCGACATGGCTTTACAAGTGATTTTTATAATAAAGCATGGTAAATCATCAAATATGAAGTGATTGATGCTATTCAAAGTTTTTTTTAAGGCTCATCCATCCCCCATTACTTTAATGCTCCTAGTATTGTTCTTATTCCCAAATATACTATTCAAAAAACCTAGAATGATTTCAGACCTATTAGTCTTACTTTTGTCATCAGTAAAATAATTAGCAAGGTCATTGTTGGCAAACTTCAGCCTCATCTTGGTAATCTTGTCTGTGAAAATCAGTCTGCCTTTGTCAAGGGCAGATTTATCACTGATAATGTACTCTTTGCCCAAGAGCTTCTGTTGGACCTGGATAGATCCTGTAGGAATGGCAATTTAATTTATAAATTGGATATAAAAAAAGCTTATGACACCATTTGCTAGGAGTTTATCCTGGAAGTCTTCTCCACTAGAGGGTTTCAAGCTAATTTCTGCAATCTCATACACAGGTGGCTCAGGGATAATTCTCACTCCCCTCTCATTAATGATCAAGCTTGTGGTTCCTTCACAGCCTCTAGAGGTCTTAAACAAGGAGACCCATTGTCTCCAACTGTTTTTATATTGGCACTTGATTACCTATCCAGAACGATGAATAGAAGTCTACTCCCCTTCAACTATGTCAGGTAGCATCACAAATCTAAAATGTCTGTCTCACATTTTGTTTAAGTAGATGACATTATGGTGTTTTATAGTGCTAATAAGAATGTAGTGAAGAAAGTAATGAAGTGCTTACAGATCTTCCAAAGCCATTTTGGTATATCTTTTAACTCAGATAAATGCAATATCTATTTCAATCAGCATACCCCAACTATGCAAAGAAATTGGATTCTTGACTATACAAAATTCAATAGTCCTACCTTACCCATCAAGTATCTTGGTGTCAAACTCATAAAAGGAAGAACTAAATGAACACAATTTAAGGATGTTTTAAGAATGATTTCTGCCACTCTCTTTAGTTGGACTCACTCTTTTCTTTCCAATGGAGGTAGAATCACACTGTTGAAAAACATCCTTACAACTTTCCCCTTCTATATTCTCCAAATGACTAGTATGAAGAAAATCACTCAAATTCAATTGGAAAGAACCTTTAATAGGTTCCTTTGGCCGGTCAAAGGCACCAACTTCACTGGGCTAGCTGACAAAAATCAACTAAACCAACTGTGGATGGGGGTATTGGCTTTAAATGGCTACAACACTTATTACAAGTCAACCAGTGCAAGATGTCGATCAGAGTTTAGAGACCAGAAATCACTTTAGGCTAAATTCATGCTGGGTAAGTATTGTAAGGATTATCATGCTAACACTGTTTACAGAAAACTTGGAAATTCCAAAGTTTGGGTGAATTTATTGAAAGTCAGAAAACAAGCTGAAGACCTCTTTTTATGGGATATTGGAAATGGGAAGATTAATTTTTGGCTTGATTCCTAGTGTCCTAAAGATGTCTTGTAACCCATCAATAACCAGATTAATACTCAACTTAATTTGGTTGATTGCTGGGAGGGGAACCAATGGTCACTGTCTCTACTCAAAACCATTCTAAAACCCCATTCAACAATCCAAGTTACTAGAAATCAGGTTGACAGTTCTAGAGCTAACAAATTAGTCTAGCAAGGATCAAAGTTTCAGATTCATACTAAAGCAATCTATTATAAACTCAACACTTGGGAGACTGAGTTTGGGGGAACTCATTTGGCAAAAAAGCTTATCCCCTTCCATGTCCTTTTTTAGTTGGAGAATTTTCAATGGCCTACTCCCCACTGATGATATTCTCAAACTCAAAGGCTTGAGAGGACCCTCTAAATGTTACCTTTGTGGGGAGATGGAGGAATCTATTCCTCATCTCTTCTTTATGTGCAGATTTTCTAAAGAGGTTTGGACTGAATCTCCCACAATATCACACTGAATACTATGCAACTGGATTGGACCAATATCTATCACGACTAGAAGAGGTGGAAGGCTGCTAAGCTTAGAACTGTCCCCTTTATTGTGGCCTGATTTATCTGGATGGCTAGGAATAAGGCCAAATTTGATGTTCAAGTTAGCACACATTTGCAAATCACCAGGCATTGTCTCTCCTATCTGCATAAACTTATACTTTACCAAAAATTCCCTAGCATTTGCTCCCCCCTCCATTAAATAGATGCATTTCATATAGAGTAACTACAGTGCACTGGTACCCAGCTACCTACCAATACATTAAGATAAACACTTATGGCAGTTTTTCTTCCTTTGGGACTGGGGTGGGAGGTGTGTTCAAAAACCATCTTGGACACTGCATTCTATTTTTTTAGGCTCATGTTTGTGTTGTTGATGCTCTTGAAGCTAAATTAATTGTTGTATATTGAGCCATCACTCTAGCTAAGATGAATCATTTGAATAATTTAATTCTTGAGGGGAACTTAGAGGTACTTCTATAGATGCTACAAGATGGAAGACAAGCTTCTTGGTGTCAGTGGGCTAACAAGATTATGTCCATATTGTCCACTCAAAAGGTTCAAATAGCTTTTATTTATAAGGAAGGGAACCAACCAACCAATTGGCTTGCCAAAAATGGTCTGTCATCTTTTGAGAGTCTTGTTTCTCATTCCCCCCCCCTCCCTTTCTTTTTTTACCGGTAGGAGATGCTTTAAATGCTCACCATTTAAGAGTTGTAAACTGTTCTTCACATCAATGATATCATTAGTTTTGGCTATATATATATATATANTATATATATATATATATATATATATATATATATATATATATATATATATATATATATATATATATATATATATAGTTTTAGAAAAAAATGAAATGAAACTGATCTCATATCTTTCATAGTTTACATGAAAGAACACTACACTTTAAGCTATGTATTCACCTCAAAAGATAGACACATGGCTTGATGGTGAGGCTCAATCAAATAATTTAAGAAATAAATGAAATTCATTTGGTCTATGAAACCATTTTATTTATAAGCCAACAGGTTCCCCTATTTAATATGAAGAACTAAATAGGGTTTATATTAAGTTGTGTTCTTGAAAGCAAGCCCTTATATATAGTTAATTACATCTTAGACAATTGAAGTCTCCTAAGAAAACTCTCGATAAAAATCAAGGGATATTATCTTCAAAGAGATCAAAGGAATAGGACTTTTTGATTAGATCGGATGAATATGTTTGAAAGAGGAATGACTCAAATTTGAAACATATTATGGAATCAAAAGGAAAGGAGACTATGGGATGTTACAGATCCTGAGGAGAACCTTGGGGAACTTCCCAAGCTATCATATGGTTTATCTTTAATTTAAAGGAGAATATTTTAATATTTCATTCTATCAATTTTATTAATTAGGGCTGACCTTTGTGTGAAACGATCACACAAATAGCCTGGAAGATATGAGGGATTAAGTCATAACAAACGACAACCTTGGAATCCTAGAGCAAGTTAGGGCTTATATTATATAGCAAGGCTATACAAAAGCCTAAAGGAATAGATGAGGATTTATGTCGCACTAGGTGGATGACCTCAAAATACTATGGCTTGGTTGTTTAATTCTACGGAATGGTTTAGCTGGTGTAGACATGTTTTGCTGTTGAAGATAGTCGTGCTGCCCATAATGCTAGCTCCAAGCTCCTCATCGTGGCGAGTTTAAGTTTTCTAATGTTTCAGGTTATGATGTCAAATCAAATGTTTCCTAAGGTCATGATTACTTAAATATTATGGGGCAGGTTAAAGTTGATTAGAGCGACACCAGTTAAGATCCTACGGTTTCCTCATTCTGCCACCATTATTTTCATTCAGAGTCACATAGTCCAAATTAATTTACTAAATCCAACTTAATGAGTTCCATACTTTCATTTAGACTGTGGGAAATCTCATTAGCAACCGTAGGTTACCTCCTCCAAGGGATTCCTGATCATTGGATAAAGACGTCTTAATTTAGTTGCAATTTTTGTTTTGTTTTGTTTTGTTTGTGATTAAATTTTAAGTTGTCTAATATTTTGATGTTTGTGGCTGTGAATTTTATCTTGTTTAAATTTTAATTATAGTTTGTTTTTAGTTTTGTGGCTATCTAAAAGTTTCATTTTTTACATGCAGGGCGACTTTGTTGTTTATCATGCAAGTTTACAAGCAGGGAACAAGAGGTGCAAATAAATAAAAGTAAACAACAATGCAACAACTTAAAAGTGTACATGTTGATTCTTCCTGTTCCTCTACCTGAAAGGTTAGCTTTGGAAATATTCATATAATTTTTGTAAGGAATTCAAATTGCAGGAGAAGATGAAGGTATAGCTACCAAACTCCAAGTTATGACTTTATTGAGTCTCAAAAGATCATAGTGGAGGATTTTAGAACAAAATATAGCAAGTTCAATTTGCCCTTAAAAATATTTAAGATATTTCAAAGTGCTTGGAGCATGACCCTAAACCACTTTGAAGATTTCTTGAAATATTTTGAGTTCATTTTAAAACTTATCATATCGTTTTATTAATCATTCAAGGTTAAGATAAGGTTATCCCATTGCTCAAGGAAACTTGATGTTTTATTTATCCCAAGGCTAGGCACTCAATTAATCAATTTATGTTTCTTTTTAAGTGTTATGTGGGTGGGTGCCCCTAAGGCAAATTTAAGCAAGTAAAGGTTTTGGTTTCCAGAGTGAAAATTGGGCTTTTGTGTAAAAAGGTGTTAATCATTAATCATGTTATCTTCTAAGTTCAATCAAATGAGTTTACATGTCAAGCCTAGGTCACTACCAAGCCTTGAACAATCACAATAGGTGAAAGGGTAAATAATAAAATTTTAGTTTAAATGACATGCATTCTTATTGAAAGATCACATTGTCATCAATCATGGGCTTAAAATTAATGGAATATTATCTTTCTAACTCAAACCCATCACTTGAGGATCATTTAATTTTGATTGACTTCCAAGTCATGATAATCGAGGAAATTACAACTTTATTCTTATTATGGAAAAGGTGGCAAGTGAGTTCCTGCCTTTTAATCCCATTGCATTTCAATCATCCAAAAATGTCCATTAAGATTGAGATTACCCATTTTCCCTTTAATTAATCCTAAAATTTGTTTGAGGCACCAAAATATAAAGTTACCATTTTGCCTTTGGGGCTCTTCACCTTGTAACTCATTAATCAAAACTCAAATGACTTTGAGAAATTAGACTGTCCTATTCATGGGTCAATTACGATATTAGAGGAGAAAATGTGGGTTTTCAAAATTTAATTTAATTTAAATAATCATCTAAATTTAAAAGGTAGTATTTTCAAATTTGATTTTACTTAACTATCCAAAATAGATTTTTTATTCATGAGGAAATTATTAGAGGTCCCCTTAAGTTGGAGAAACACTTAGACGAAATTCCATGAATTTTTGAATTAAATTCCTACCATTATTATTTAATTGTGAATCAATTTTAATAATTAAATTAAATGTAAAATAATGTTTTAATTAAAAAATAATCTTTATATTTTATGAAACCTCTCTGGGTTCAGAGAACTTAGAGAAACAAATTTTGCATTTTTACAATTTTTAATTTTTTTATTATAACTATTTTAATGGGAAGAATAAGGAAGATTCATTTTTAAGCTTTGTAAAATTTAATTTTAACTTAGACAAATTAGGAAAAATATCCTAATGATTTCCAAGTGATCAGGGGACAATCAGGCACATTTTGAAATGTTTTGGTATTTTTTAGGATTTTTAATTATTTTTTAATTATTTTAAATTCAAAATAATACTAAAAAATCAAGTATTTTCTCAAAAATAAGTTTTATTTTGCCTAAGTGCCCCTAATCACAAGAAACTCAGAAAAAACACTTTTCATAATTTTCCCAAGTGTATTTAATTTAATATAATTATTTTTATACAAAAATACATGGTTTCTTAAAAAAACATAGTCAAATATTAATGCAATTAACTACAACATTAGTCAAAAACCAACATTAATGCACAAACATAGTCAAATAATTTTTAGATTTTTACAGTGGGTAAAAATGATTTTTTATACATAGTGTGAAATTTATTTTATCAATTTTTTATCAGTATTTAATTTACATAAATTAAAGCAAGATATATACATTTAATTAACTACAAAAATGTACAAAATAATTCAAATTGTCATGACATTTTTCCTAAACTTCTCTGACCATAAGAAACCTACTAAAATTATTCCCAGAATTATCCAAATGATATTTTAATCTATATAATTAAAATAGGCCAAAATAGTCATCTTAGCTTGAAAATTAGGGTTAGAAGCATAAAGATGCCCCCTGACCTTCGAAAAATCAGAGAATATCCCCTTTGTGATAAGGAATGAACCCTAACAGTTTCAAGCCATGATGAGCAATGTTTGATCATAATGAATTAAAATACTCTATAGAGTATTTAATTCATTAAAAATCAGAGTGTCAACAAATAATTTTTATTTTTAATATTATTCTCCTTTGTTCACTGAAAAAGAGAGTATTTTTTTTTTATGATTTTTCTTCAAAAAGATATGAATTTTTAAAGTTCTAGTATTTAAATAAATAAAATTAATATAGTTTTTTCTATTTGAACGCGCGTCGCCACCTCAACCTACGACGGCTCTGAAAAGCCACATGGCGCTCAACCATTCAACGCCGCCAGACACCTCAGTGCCTCATCAACCCGTGGTTCCCGTATCATCTTTTCATCTGGCTGCATCACGACCGTCCATTGAATAATGACACGATCAAATGGCATCCGTTCATCATCCCTAAATGAGCTAACCCAAGAATTTTTCACAATAAAACCTTAAGATCTTCATCTAGACTCAACCAAAATGCATGAGGTTTATTCTTAAACCTTCATCTACTCCAAACGAGCATATCTATACTGCATATACAGTATGAAATACAGTAAATATGTATGAAGAATCAATTTAAGTTTGGTTTAGGGTTGAGGTTCAATACCTTTGTCTGAGAGGGGAGGCCTCAATTAGATGGTTGTGGCAGCTTTGAATGGACCCAAAGAACCTCTAGATGAAGTCCTAGGCCCTAATGAATCTACTAGATATGATTTAGATCAAAGTGGATTTCAGGTGTTGGTCTAGAGCTATGCTAGAGACTCTCTATGATGGAGCTTTTGTGGGGAATCAACTTATCTCACTCAAGGGATGGTGTGTGCACAATTAATTAAAGTTTAGTTCACTGTAGAGCTGTGGAGAAATCTATCCTATTTTTGGAGCAAATTTTAGTGAATAAATTGGCTCCATAGAGTGGCTATGCCTGGCTGAGAGTAGGGGGATTACACTTAGGAAGGTTTAAAAAAGCTCTGGTGAGACTTTGGCAGAGTTTCCCCAATGTTTCCTACTCTCTTTTCTTTTATCATGGAGGGGGTAATTTAAAGCCATGGCTGCCTGGTGGAGCTCAGAGCTAGGAATTAGGTGCTAAAGAATGCTGAGGTAGAGGTAACAAAGGCTCTAATGGCCAATGGGAGTGAGCCAACTCAGGGAGTTCAAATTTTGGGTTTTAGCCATTTATGGCTCTTTTGGGATACTTTTTCCGATAGATGAGGTGGTGGCTGTCCAAGGTTTAGTCACTTCTTCACTCAGGGAAGTCAGGCGGTGACTAATGATGGTTAACCTCTAATGGTATGGAATGATGGAGAAGATATTTCATGTTTGGGTAAAAAATGGGTAAAATCCCTTAAATTAAGGGACCGTTGATCCTTAGCTCTTTTAGGGTGGGCTAGGTGGGTCCAACCTGGTCACTAGGATCCATTTGGTGGTTGGGGTGTCATTAATTTGGTCACTTAAGAATGGCCTAATAGATTTTGGTGTATGGGTCCAATTTAGGTTGAATTATCTTGAAGTTAGGTTTGGGTTAGGCTAGCCAAGACATTGAGCCCAATTGATTGAATATTTTTTTGTGGATGATTTTTTTAAAGATTTAGAGAATGTTTGGAGTGATTATGAATTGATTTGGTGGGGCAATTTGAAGGAATTTGGGCATTTTGTCAATTTTGGGAAGTTGGGCTAGACTTGGGTTTAGGTTGGGCTAGAGTTGGGCTAAGTCCAAATTAAGAGTTCAAAATGGTCTTGGGAAATGTCATGAAGAGTTTTGAGCATTAATTGGGTGCCAATTTTGGGGTTAGGGAATTCAATTTGGTGACATTTGGAGACATGACCAAATTGGGGATTTTTGTCCAAGTTGGTTTTGAGTAAAATTACGTCTTGACCAAGGCCAATTTAAAATTCAATTTGGTTTGTGGAAGTATTTTTAAGATTTGATGATGCAAAATTGGGACAATTGGATAGATTTGGGGTTCAATTGAGTGAGATTTATATTTTGGGCCAAATTCAGGCTTTTTGATTTGGGTTGAAATTGGACTCAAATGTGGGTTAATTGGATTTTTATTTGGTTTGAATTGAGTTTGATCATGATGAATTTGAATTTAGAATTGAAATTGGGTGGAAATGGGGTCAAAATGATGGACATTTATGGTGAATTTGGGGAAATTGAGCCTTTAAGGGCAATTTGGGGCTTTTGGTCTAACTTAGTTAAATTGATCAAATTAGGTTCAATTGAAGGGTCAAAATTTGTTTTGGAGACATTTGAGATGATTCTGAGAGTTTTGGGAGAGTTTGGTCCTCCAAGGGTATTTTTGTAATTTTGGCAAATTCGGGGGTATTTTGATAATTTTGGCAATTTTGGGTTGTTTGGGCAATTTGGTTGGTTTGAAATGGTTTGAAATGAGTTTTGGACAAATTTGAGTTGTTTAGATAATTTTAGGAGTTTTTGTCAAATTTGGGATTTGGGGGTGTTTTAATAAATTGGGTAGATTTGAGACAAAAGGCTAAGTTTGGTATTTTAGTGAAAGTGAGGTGCCAAACACCCTATTTGAGCCATGGACCAATGGAATCCTCTACTTTGGGTCCTTCATGTATTGGTGTGGGCTAGATAGCCTAGAGCTAGTGGGTGTAGGGGACCATCTACATGAGTCTCCCAAAAGATCAAGGGATCAAAGTCAACAAGTTGGCGTTTAGGGTTGTGAGTGAATGTGAGTGAAAGTAAGTGTAAGTGAGTGAACTAGCTCCAGACCAACACTTAGGGTCCACCTTAAGGCCAAGAAATCCTATGGGGATGCCCCCTTGAGCTCCCTCATATTGACCCTACTTACTAAGTGCTAGAGGTTAGGACCAATAAGTGGAACTTCAAGTTAAGCAAAGAAGAGTTTAGAATTTCTAATGGTGAGAGATCCCTTTATAGTCCTCTAGGAATAGTCAACAAGAATGTCCTATGGCTAGACCCTAGGTTACTAAGGAGGAAACTAGACCTCAACTAAAAATGAGGTCAACAAATGGTCCATCAATAGGTGTGGTGTGTCGGGCAAGCACACCACACGTATTGGTGTTTACCGACGACATCAACAAAATCAACACAAACTTCTAAGTCAATAGACCTAGAACAAAGTGTACAATTGAGTGAAAATTGTTTCCGCTGGAGAGTATCAGATACTCTCGCTAGGGAGAAGAAAGGAGATTTTGGGGACAATCGTCAGGCAAATCGACAGTCTCAACGAAGACTTGATTCAAATTTAATATATCAAAGAGTTTAGATTTTGACATAAAATTTCAAAGAGATGAAATTATTTTTGAGGAAACTGGATTGAGTGGAAAACACAAGCACATATAAGTAAATAAGGCATCCAAGCCTATCCTGAAATTAAGGATGGGAATAGGACGCCAAAGCATACCCCGAAGGTGGAAATGGGAATCAAAATTTAAGTACTGACCCTGAAAGTGGAAATGGGAATAAGGCATCTAAGCCTACCTCGAAGGTGAAAATGGGAATTAAAATTCAGGTACTAACACCAAAAAGAGAATTGAAATTTAGGTACCGATCTCGAATGGATGGAATCATAATTTAGGTACTGACCCGGAGATGAGAATTGAAATTTAGGTATCAATTCCAAAAAGAGAATCAAAATTTAGGTATCAACCTCAAAAGAAGGGAATCAAAATTTAGGTACTAACCCCGAGATAAGAATTGAAATTTCAATATCAATTCTAAATAGAGAATCAAAATTTTAGTACCGACATCGAAAGGAGGGAATCAAAATTTAGGTACTAAGCCCGAGTTGAAATTTGAAATTTATATATCAATCTCAAAAAGGGAATGGAAATTTAGACACCGACCTTGAAGGGAAGGAATTAGAATTTAGGCACTGACCCCAAGATGAGAATTGAAATTTAGGTATCAATTCCAAAAAGAGAATCAGATCTTAGGTATTGACCTCGAAAGAAGGGAATCAAAATTTAGGTACTAACCCCAAGATAAGAATTAAAATTTAGGTATCAATTCCAAAAAGAAAATTAAAATTTAGGTATCAACCTCGAAAGGAGTGAATCAGAATTTAGGTACTGACCCTGAGATGGGAATTGAAATTTAAGTATCAATCCCTAAAAGAGAATCGGAATTTAGGTACTCACCTTGAAAGGAGGGAATCATAAGTTAGGTACTAACCCCGAGATGGGATTTAAAATTTACGTATCAATTCCAAAAAGACAATCAGAATTTAGGTACCGACCTCAAAAGGCAGGAATTTCAATTTAGGTATTGATCCCGCGAACAACAAGAAAGTAGTGTAGAGAGCTTGTGGTGTTAATATCCTAGATATGTGACATGTGAAGAATGACATTAGTGAGGAAAAATTGTGAAACTTTGTGCAGAGTATGAAACTCCACATGGATGTGAGCAAATTGGTGCAGACCATGGCAGTCGTGTTGCGCAAGCAAAGAGTAAGAAACCTCGAACTCGAGAGAAACAAACTCAAAAAGTTTAGCATTTTCTTTTCTTGTTGTTTTTATCACATTTAATTATAAAAGTATATTTTTGAAACTTCATTATTGTTGGTTGATTTTTTCAAAAGGATATTTATTTAAATTTTTTTACCATCAAATTTTTTTATTGTTTTGTTCGTTGTTCATTATCATTTAGAACCAACATATGGTTTTGGTGCTTTCTATCCATCGCACAAAAGGAAAATTTGACAAATATCATAAAATATAAAGGAAATTTCATTAATCTGCTTCAAACAGGTGTTACAGATTGAATACATACTGAAAACATCAAAAGAGACAGTCATGTGGATTTCATCTCAAACATCATATGTTGAGTATATATCATATATGCTGCTCTGACGCAATACAAAAGGTGACAAAAAACTTTTTATCAGTCCTCTATGGGATGAGCTCCTGATCAAGCTGACCTACTAAGTCACACTTCAGGATAAGGATTTCTCTTTTCCTATCTTTAGAGGTACAAACATCTCATAGCTCTTACGGTTGTAGCTCCTCCAATTCTGGATCCGGACGGAATCCATGCGGCATCTTGTTTTCATCCATTCTTTTAAGTGTAATGGAAACTCTACGTCGTGGCACTCCAGGAATGCAGTGCTTTGCTAGATCAGCTCGGTTTCCCTTTCAAATTAGTACTGAACCCACCGGCAGTGGAGTTGCAACTAATCCTCTGAACTCACTGAGTTTGAGGACGTCGATTTCTTTCCCGAACAAAATGTCGCTTATACTCATGAACAAGGCCGTGCAAAAAGGTCTGACAAAATCATGATGATCTTTATGTAAGGGAATACAGTCTCCCTCTTCATAAATGTCGATGAAACAACTGTTTGGAAAGCAGTTTGCTAGCAGCATGCTCCATCTGACCATCCTTTTTATCATCCACTTTATTATAGGAGGCAATGGATCCACCTCTTTGTGTCTTAAGATCCTCGGGGGGTTCCCTTGCCTATCCCTAGTGAAATTGTAGCAACAACCACATTGAATGGTCATCTTACCTTTTCCACACATCCACTTTCATGGTTATGAATAAGTTCTTCCACTAGCAGACTGGCTCAACCTCTGTCTCTCAAGTCATATACACATTCAAGAATACTTCTTTCTTCACTTTCAGAAAAGACTCTTGTGTACAGTTCCAGACCTTCTAGTATATTGACATATTTTCCCTCAACTTCTTCATAGAATTCAAACTCTCTCTTCTTTACTCTGCTCATCTTGTCAAATTTTTCCATGGTAATCATCTGCCCGCTCCCTCATTTCAACATCCACATGAATCAATGTTTGTGTTGTCTTTGTATTCAATGGGTTGTATGATTCTCCAACTCAGTGGCCAGTAGATAAGACTACATTTAAAATTTTACACTCTGAATTTTATTGGCCTAACTTAAGGATGTTAATAATTATGTGAATACTTGTGATCGATGTCAGAGAGTAGTCAATTTTTCTAGACAAGATGAAATGCATCTAAATTTTACTTTCAATGTTGAAACATTTTATGTTTAGGGTTTAGGCTTTATAGGACCATTTGTAACATCTTTAGAAAAGGTTTATATCTTATTAGTTGTGGACTATGTCTCTAAATGGATTGAACTGATAGCCTTGCCTCATTGTGATGCTCTGAGTGTTGCAAAATTTTTTTTAAAAAATATTTTTACTAGATTTTGAATGCTAATAATAATCATTACTGAAGGAGGAAGTCCTTTTAAGGATTTTAAAATGGACACATTACTTAGAAAATATGGAATTAAACATAGGATTGCCACAAGTTATAACCCTCAGATTAATGGATTAGTAGAATTATCAAATTGTGAAATTAAGAGAATATTGAAAAGAACTGTGAATCCTAGAAGATCTAATTGGACTGATAGACTTGATTCTGCATTCTGGGCTTAGAGGACTGCTTATTAAACTCTTACAGTAATGTCTCCATATAGGCTCATATTTGGAAAAGCTTGTCTTTTACCATTTGAGTTAGATCATAAAGCTTATTGGGCGATAAAGAAATTTAATTATAATTTAAAGGATGCTGGAGATAAACAATTATTGCAATTAAATGAGCTCGAGGAAATTAAGAATGAATCTTATGAAAATGCTGAAATTTGTCATGATCAAAAGATTTTAAGAAAGAATTTTAGGCCTAGACAAGAAGCTTTATTATACAATACACGATTGAAATTACTTGGAAAACTTAAGTCCAGGTTGATTGGGCCATTTATTGTGATAAAAGTTTATTCTTACGGGGCTGTGGAGATTAAAGATCCAAAAACTGGACATAGAACCAAAGTAAATGGACATAAGTTGAAGCCTTACATTGGAGAAAACAAGAATTATTTTATAGAAACTTTAATGTTGGGTACATCCAAGTAAAACATTTTGATACGTCAGGCTGACGACTTTAAACCAAGCACTTTGTGGGAGACAACCCTTACTTATCAGTGTGGCAAGGTTTATGTTTGTTATTGTGTAGTATTGTGACTATCCTTTCCTTTAGTAGCATTATTTTTAACAATATTTACAACATTAAACATGATTGGACATTAACAAAATTTGATGTTAGCTGAATCAATGTTCACTTGGATATTGGCACTTAGGTGCCAACAATTGGTGCCTACGCGCCAGAGTCCTGTGATCCTGGCACCAAGACGCCACTATTTCTGGACTTGGGAAAACCATCCCAAAGTAGTTTTTCTTCATGTCTTCTCTATAAAACTTACTAGAATTCGTCTATAGTCTTCATTCCTTCAAAATTTAAACTAGAGAAAGAGAGTTTTAGAGATCTTACTTGCTTCCATGGAGAAAAGAGAGAATGGGGTTGGAAATAAGTTTGTGCATAATGTTACTCAAACTAATTTGAATGGATTATTAGTGCTGAGTTTGGAAAGGGTGGCGAATAAGATAGGAAAGATTGAAGAGGAGCCTTCCAATCTCCACAACAAGTTACATGAGATGTATCATTAATATGAGAAGTTGGTGCGGCAAATGAAAGTTCAATCCGATCAGTTGGCTAGTTATCAAGATGCCCAGGTAGCCATTTATAACAAGAATTAAATGGATTGATGAAAACGAGGCTATGGAATTTCTCGTGTCCTTATCTTCTACACATTTGATCAAAGATATTTAGCATGTGAGAAGGGTGATAAAAATGAGATCAACAGGGATTGATCTTTAGAATAAGATTTATGTGTTTGTTCTTAGTATTTGCTTGCTTTAGTAAATAATGTGTTATGTGTCCTACTTTATCTTGTTGTTGATTGTGTTAGTCTGCTTATGTTGATTTTCTTATAAGTGATTGTTTGTGATATTGTATTGTCATTTTGTACTGTTGATTGAGAATTTAGTGAAAGTAGCGTTTATGTAAGCCTCCTTGTAAAATTGTTGGAGTTCATTTTGAACTAAAACTGGAAAATAGTATATGTTGGGGACATAATAAACATGAGGTGTGGTGTTATATTAATGAGAAAATTTGGTTTGAATGGCTTAGTCTTACTGTGTTAAACTTACAACCCAAAAAAAAAAATTGGGTCTAACCCCTATGCACTAGACCACCCGCACATCATGGTGCCTAGGCGCCAATTCACCTCAATCAGTTGAAACTTGAATTTTTTACCAGTTAAATTGAACCCATGCCATTGTTGACGACAAAGTTCCTTATTCTTCCTATTTTTTGTGAAAACCAGCCCTACCTTGCTTCATAGAGCTTAAAACTTCAAGTTTCTTGGATCAAAAATATTTTCTCGATGATAGATCTAAATTTTTACGCCTAGTTATTTAGTGATTTCACCATGGATTTTTTATACATTGAGCAGAGTCTGGAATTATGCAAAAATATTAGATTTAGTGGTGAAAAATTAATGAATCTAAGCTTTGTTAGCTTGAAAAAGCTTGTAAGAAGCGTACTTTCTTAATTTTAAGATTTGTTGGAATTTTTTCTTCAAATTTATTTTAGATGGCTCCTAAGACAAAGAGAGGAAGAGGAAAAGAGACTTATGATGGTGCCAAATTTGTTAATGTAAATGTGTAAATTAGTTACAAAAAATTTTATTCTTCAAGAAATTTTATTGCGGATCAAAGTTTTTATTGACTTTGAGAAGCGTTAGAGAATATAACTTTGGCACAAACTCTGGCACGTCAATGGGAGAGTTTCTATTACTTTACCGCTATTGTCATCATTGCTGTGGTTAGAGAATTCTATGCAAATTTAACTGAAGCAGATGATGATGAAGTGTTTGTTCAAGGAAGAGGAGTAGAGTTTAATGCTGAGAGGATCAATGTGATATATTGTCTGCCACCTAAAATTCATTGTTTCTATTCAGACTTTAATCCATCTTAGGAAGAGTGACATCAAATCATGGCATATGTGACCGATGGTCGTGGAGCCTGGAAGATTCAAAATGATCGAAAGGTAAATTTTTCATCTTTCAACCTCAATGCCACATCAAAGACATGACATTATTTTATTTCTACTCCCCTCCTTCCTTCGAATCATTTAAGTGAAGTGACTAAGGAAAGAGATATTTTAAATTACTGCATTTAAGAAAGAAAACCTATGGATGTGGGTGCTCTTATTTCTTATACTATTAGTTCTTCTGTGAGAGCTAGTACGACTTCAGGTCTATAATTCCATCTTTAATACTTAATCTTTATAAAGATTTTGCAGTTAAGTTTGAACATTGTGAAGAGAAGTTAAATCCACTCAAGCCAATTGAGAAGGCTAATGTTGATATATATGGATGACCTATAGATGGAGTTTAAAGTACACCTTCTACTTCCACTTCTAGGCTTTCTAGTTCTACACATTCTACTCCTATTGCTTCTAAGCCTCCATCTAAATTCAAAAATTGGTTGAGTGGAAGATATTTGGAACACCAAAATGATAAGTTCTTAATGCATTGTCTTATGGAGGTGGAGAATAAGTTTGATTATATGGCAGATTTTGTTAGAAGGAAGAGTGACTATGATGTTAACTGTGATGAGGCAATGGTGAAATTCATTAAGGGAGACCATACAGTTGAATTTTCTACATGCCCTAGGTTTACACCTTTTGAGAGTCACAAATCTATGGATGAAGATACACTTTGATTCTGATGATGATGAAGAGGAGGAAGAGGATTAGATTTTATTCCCTATTCTGTAGTAGTTATCATTTCTAGATCTATCTTATGTTGGATGATTTATGTATATCTTGTTGCTTTTTATTTTCACTGCTACTATTGTTACTCTTTTTCTTATAATTGCACGTGTGTTAGAGTAGTTCTTTTACATTGCAAATTTTCATGATATTTTGTTTTTATATTACATTGTCAACTACTCTACACTTGTTCTTTATTAACAGTACCTATATTATCCTCCTTAGAATTTTAACGTTTTCTCATTCTTCATTCTTATTATAAACTTAACTTTCTAAACAAATTTAAAATTTAAATTTGGGAGAAGGGAGAAAACTTTTAAAACTAAAACTTATTTTTCCTAAGTAAAATATATTTTCAAAAATTATTTTAATATAACTTTTGGTATGTGGAGTTAGCATGAGATAACTATATTTTTTATTTTATAAATAATTTGGTAAACCTAATAAGATTTTTTTAGTAATGAGATTAATTTTGGATTTGAGATATTTAGTGTAAGAGTATAAAATTTTGTTTTTAGAAAATTATATTTTTTGGAATGTTAAAGATCTTGGATTTTTATTTCAAAAGAATGAATTGAGACTTTATGAAAAATATTTTTCAAGTATAATACACATTTATCAAGAAAGGAAATGTGAAAAGGTTTTAACTTTAAGAAAAGGATGCTGGAGTTCAAAATCATTAAAAGATATTCAGATATCGTAATCCTCACATTACATAAAAAAAGAGGGGGGATTGAAAAAGATCCTGAATGAAAAAGAAAAGAAAAAGAAAAATAAATATGAGGAGAAACTTGACGCCTAATAAAAAATTGGCTTCACTTAAATCATCTTAAGGGAAATGACTTAATTACATTTCCAAACTTTATTATGAAGTATTAGCATCCTTACTAGTAAAGTTTTCATGATATTCTATTTAATGTAATTTTTCTAAGTATCTTTATTATGACAAATTACAATTATTCTTGAAATAAATAGGAAATTAAAATTTATAAACTTTACTACTAAGTATTTTTACATTCTAGTTTTAATTTATCTTATTAAATAAGTTTCTAAAGTTTCATTATTGCATTTATAAAACAAAAACTATAGAAGTCTTCAAGTAAAACTCACTTCCATAAGTTATACTTCTTATATATAGCAAGTAAGGTTACTTGAGGACAAGTAACATTTATGTTTGGGGGAATTGATCTACCTTAAAAATAACTATTTTTTGTTCACATTTTATGCTTAATTTCTTAGGATATTATGTTAAATGAAGAGTGTTTTTATGTTTTTTGTTGTAGGCGCAAGTAAGATAGTTTAAGAGTAAAAAGGAGCAAAAATACAACAAAAAGGAGAAAAATGGGTTAAATAGAAGAAAAGTGTCAAGCAAGCTGAATTGGCACCCAGGGGGCAGATACAGAAATTGGGTGGCACCTAGGCGCAATGTTTGAGTGCCTAGGCGCCACGGTTACTTTCTAGAAGATTCATTGAATGAGACCAAATTTTGAAGAGATGTCCAAGGCAACCCTTGGTCATTTTTGAAGCTCTATAAATATGGATTAGTTCCAAAGGCTAGGGGGTCAGATTTAGAGAGTCTCATACTGTGAGTGTGTTAAGTGTGTGAGGAGTTTTTATAGTGAGTCTTTGTTATTTGTGGAGTTTATGAGTCTTGTGATTGTTGTTGGAGTCAAAGAAATCAGAGAACTTCAAAGGAGTGCTTGGGGGAACATTTCAAATAAGTATTTATATCTTTTTCCATAAGTTTTATACTTTGGATTGGAGTTTTATAAATATGTTTTATTTTGTTATCACCATGTTTTGTGAGTAAATTTCTTTTCTTTCTCCTTGCAATATGAAGTAATTAAGTAAGTAATTTTTTATTTTGTTTAGAACTACTTTTATTCCTAAAAGTTGTGATGATTTATTTATCGATCCTTCATTTACTTTACAAAGCCACTTGTATTGTTAAAACCTTTTGAGGAACTTATTGACCCAAAAGGGCTAAAATTTCCCGACTTGTAAATATCACATTCTACCTTGGAAAAAGAAGTCGCAATCTTCTAAAGGGGGTGCAAATAAATAGGGAGATAAGCTTTGTTAAGCATTGAATTGATGTTAGATTGACTGGAGAGATTCTTTTATCAATTTAATCTAAAGATTGAACTAAAGGTCACCAGTAAATCCTATAAAAGAGGGCACAGTGGGAAATCTAAGAGTGTGAGACTAGAACATACCCAACACTACTATACATGTCGACATTAACTTTAGATTAGTCAATGTTCTTTGAATAATTTGAGAGAAATTAAAGCAATAGGTGTGATCCTATTTTTCATAATACCAAATTTAAATTTCTAAACAAATTTTGAAATCCTTCAGTAATTATGAATTATTGGCAAAGAAAAAGTATCTTTATATATATATATATATATATATTGCTTAAGTCATTACATTTACTTTTATTTGCATATTATAGAATTAGTAAACTTAATTTTCATCTTTAAATAGTTGTTGCATTCTTAAGTAAAATTTTCCTAAACTCAAAATTTTTGTATTTCATCTTATTGTTTACCTATTTTCTGGCTTTCTCGTGGGATCGATACACTGGTTTTTAAAGAAAACTCTATATTACTTGAAACGATATGTATAATTGGTAGTACCCGTAGTGAGAAAAATATTTCTTTAATAATTTTAAATTTGTTCTCACTAGATACTAAATATAATTTGAGTCCAGTTTTTGGCATATTAAGGAGCATAATTATTTATGTAATTGTGGGTTGGGTCAGGAGGCCAAAAGAGCTAAATGTGATAGACTTGGGGCTTGAGAAGGCTGGTGGGAAGAATCCCTTCAGTTTAGCTATTTTTGGGAAGAAATCCCTAAATTCAAGGGACCCTTGGTCCAAGGCACTACTAGGGTGGAGTCCAAATGGCAGCTATGGTGGCTAAGGTTGGGCAAGACCAAGTGGCTCAAGCTGAGTTTAGGGTTTAGGTTCAAAATTTAGGAATTGGCTTGGACTTGGTTTTAAACTTGCCTAAATTTATGATTGAGGTCAATGGATTGCTTAATTTGGATTAGAATATTTTCATGAGGCATTTTGGTATTAATTCGGTGGAAATTGAGAGGTTATGAACTTTAATTTGAATGATTTTGGACTTTTGGGCAAAACTTGGGTTTTGGTTTAAATTGGATTTGGGTTAGGTTTGGGTTAGTGTCTAAGCTAATTAAGGGTTCAAGTTTGTCTACAGGAGTGTTATGAAGAGTTTAGGATTCGAAATTGGGGAAATTGCATATATTAGGGTGTTTAATTTGGTGGAATTGCCTAAAGTAGATTTGGGGCATTTGATTTGTACTTGGCCTTTGGACTTGAAATTAGTTCAATTGTGCTAAAATTTAGTTTTAATTGGGTTGGGACATTATGAAATTTGATTTGGATTTGAAATTGGGGAAGTTTGGAATCAATTTGGTGGAAATGGGGATGAATTTGGGGAATTTGGGCCTTTAGGGGTAAAATTGGGATTTTTGTAAGAAATGGTCAATTTGGTCAAATTAGGCCCAATGGGTGGTTAGGATTGATTTAGAAGAGGTTCAGAATGATTTCAGAGGATTTGGGAATGTTTTGGGATGATGGGTACTTTGGTAATTTTAGAAATTTTATGGGGTATTTTGGGAATTTTGAGAATTTTGGAGTGTTTTCAGCAATTTAAGTGTTTTGAAGTGGTTTGAGATGATTTTTAAAGAGAATTTGAGAATTTGGGCAATTTTGGAAAAATTAGGGTTTCAGGGGCATTTTGATAATTTTGGAAAAGTTTGGGGCGAAAAGGCCAAAATTGGAGTTTAGGGTAAAATTGGTGTTTAATGAGGACGCTAATCATGAAATTACCCATATGGTGTCATGAGATCAAGGAAATCTCGATTTTAGACCCTTCATGTGTTGGGCCAGCTGAGAGTTTTGGGGGGCTGACTCGCCTAAAAATTATCTATTTGTAAAGATACATTTTAGGCTTATTTTTAATGCTATTGCACTTTAAAGGAAGATATTTTCCATGTTTTTAGTTTTAGGTACAAGAAATGGAGTTTTCAAGAAAATGAAACAAAAGCGGGGCAATTTGGAACCAAAACGAGGAATAAAGAAAATTATGACCTGCCACATTTTGATATGGCTTTCTATACTTAATCTCCTTTACATTTGTCAAATGTTTTTAAATTAAATTAAAATTTAAAGAAAGGTTGTTTTCATGCTTATTTTTTAGGCATAACAGTTAATAGCGGAAAGGGGTGAAATAAAGCTAAAATGGAGCAAAATGAGGAAAAACGGTGGAGCTACCTACAGGATGGTAACTAGGCACCCAAACTGGTGGCTAGGCTCTTAAAGATAGAGAAAATGGTGCCTAGGAGCCCGAAACTGGAGCCTAAGCTCCAAAAACGGTTAAGGGGCAAATTTTTGATGAGTTTGGGACATTATGGGATATTCTGGAAGACTCTAAACAACTTGCACGCCCCAAGTAGTGGTTTAATGAATCTAAACACTTGGAAAAGCTCTTAGATGAGGTGGTGTGTCTCTTAAAGTGAAGTGGTTTGTCTATTGGAGTGAAAAGGTGTGTCTCCAAGAATGAAGAGGTGTTTTGTGTCTCCTTGGCTCCTCTAATGAGGAGTTTAGGAGGAGTTTTTAGTAGAGATTTGGAGAGGAGTATGGTGTTCCTCTTCAAGGTGGCATGTGTGTCTTTATGTGTGTGTGTATAAGAGGTGAAGTCTCTTGTGGAGTCTTGGTGGATTTTGGAATGTTGGAAGAAGTGTAAGGTTTGCTGAAAGCATGAAACTTTTCTAAAGATAAGTCTTTTACTCTTTTTGTATTTGCTTTGATTTACTATAATAAAGTTGTGTGTTTTTCAATGTCATTTGAAATGAAGAATCTATGTGTTTTCTCCATGCTTAATGAGTGGTTTTTCCTTACTCTTTTGCCTTGTGATGAGAATCAATTATGTGTAGGAATGTAGTTTAGTAGAAGTGTTTTTAAAATTCCATAAATTGTGATATGTCATACTTCGATCTTCATTTACTTATCGATATGGCCAATTTATTTGTTAAAATTTGTTGTAAAACATATGATTTGAGAGGTCTATGTTATCTACAACTAAGTAAGAATCACATTTGATTTCATGGATGATAATGTATTTAATGGGATTGAGTGCAAATAAATAGGGAAATATACATTGGTGGGCGTATAATTGAAGATTTTAAGGTGACAAACTAAAATCCTCAATTTAGTCCAGGCATTTGGAAACTAAAGCAAGATGTTAGCCCTCAGGCGAGGGGAATGTGAGAACTCTAAAGTGAAAACCAGTATCTTCTTAGCCTAACCGCATATTTAAGGACCAAACAATAGAGTAGCCAATGTTCTTTATCTCTCGTAAAGAGGATAAAGAATATAATTGCTCATATTTGTCACAATACATTATTTGATTTTTAAACATTCTATTCCTATACTAATTATGATCTCATAACAAAGGGAAAGGGATTTTAATTATTTAATATCTTTCTAAAATTTAATAAGTCTCCCTAGGGTTGGTTTTTATTTAATTTTGTTATTTATAATTTTAGCAAAAAATTAGTAAATTTAGGAAAACCAAAGTTTTTGAAAATTCCAAACTAAAACCTAATAGTAGTATACTTGAATTAGCTTATGGGAATTATTATCTCACTTCTCTGTGGGATTGATACTGGGGTCTTTAAAGAAAACCCTATATTACTTGAAATGATATGTATACTTGCGTAGTACCCCAAGGGTGTAAACCATTGTCTAAATTTCATAACATTTTGATTTTGGACACTAACCGCTGATACACCAAAAAAATGCTTTATTTTATGTACACATTTTATGCTTAAATTTGATGATATTGCACATCAAAGAAGGGTAATTTCATGTTTTGTTGTGGGTATATTGATTTTAGGCATTTTGAGAAAAAAGGAGCATAAAAGAATAAATTTGGAGTCAAAAAACTGTTTTTCAGCATACTGGAGCCAGAGGTGCCATTTTACTGAGAAGCAGCGCGAGAGGCACCAGAATGGTGCCATAAGCGCCAGAATCCAAAGAGGAGAGCTAAACTTCAGTAAAAAGGTGCTACAGGCTCCAAAATAGGTGCCATAGGCGCCATAGACAAATCTAAAAGAATTATTGGCAGTTATTGAGCACTTTTGAGATGTTCTAGAAGACTCCATGTAATTCAAACGCCCCATGGACTGGTTCAATGCATCTAGACACTTGAGGAAGGCTCTTGATAGAAGATATATGTCTCTTCGATGAAGGGATTTATCTCTTGGTGGCAGGAGTGTGAGATAAGTTGTGTTCTTTTCTTTCTTTGTGTTGTAAACTTGTTTTTATATATAAATCCATATTTTTTCGTATCCTCCTCATGAATTCTGAGTAGTTTTCTTTGTCTTTCTCTCTACAATGAGATATGGGCTTGTGAAGAATTAACATTGTTGTGCAAGGTTTTAAATGTCAATAAATTGTGATGATTCAAACTCTGGTTTTCATTTACTTTTTGATATAACCAATTGAAATATTAAAATTTTTTGAGGAATATAAGTTTCGACAGTGTTATGCTTTCTACAATAACGTGAGAGTCACATTCAATTTCATGGATGAGAATGTAGTCTATGGGGTTCAACACAAATAAATAGGGAAATATACTTTAATGGGAGTATAATTAATGATTTTAGAGGGACAGAACAAAATCCACAATTTGGTCCAGGTGCTTAGAAACTAAAGTTAGATTCTTAGCCCTATGGGGAGGGGGAAGTGGGAGCTCTGGATGGGAGTCAGTATCCTCTCGGCTTAACCATGAATTTAGGGACCAAACTCAGGATTAGCCAATGTTCTTTATGCACTCAATAGATAATAAAGAATAGAATTGCTCTTATTTGGCACAATACAATTTTAATTAATTTTAAATGATTTTAATTACTTTACGAACCATAAACTCATTATAAAGGGGAAGGATACTTTCTTAAATTTGAACTCTTTGTTACAGAACTTTTTTTAGTCTTAGTAATTTTAACTTTGACGTTTAGTAATTAGCTTATTTAAATTAATTCTTTATCTACATTTCACTTGGCATACCTTAGATTTACTTTAGATTTGTTTTTCTTACTTAGGCTTTTATAGTTTGAATATTGTGTTTAATGTTATATCTATAAGAATTTCCAACTCCTTGTGGGACCAATACTTAAGACTCAATTAGCGTCATTTATTACTTGAGTGATACATATACTTGCATAATTATCAGGATTGGTAGCCTAAAGATTTTAAAATATAAAGTTGTCTATACTAAAGTGATTATGTGATTGATTTGCATATTTACTAATTGTGTTGTCGTGTGTGTGTGTTGTATTATTGAAAGATATTTACAACGCATACATAAAATCCGCCATCAAGTTTTTGGCACCATTGTCGCGGAGATAACGGTAAATTATTTTATAATTTAGAAAACTTTGCGTAAACTGAAAAACTTATATTAAGAAAAAATGTAGTTTAATAAATATTTTTATATTTATATTTTAGCGTGTTTGCTTATTATATTTGCTTATTGTGTTTGTGTATGCATAGTTTAAGATCTAAAAGTTTAGTACCTTACGATTCAGAGTTAGAAAGAACTATTTAAAAAATTCAAAAACAATAAAAAGAGATAGAAAATTTGAACAAAATGGCTACAAACTTAAATAATTCAGGAATTGAAAATAAGTCCTGTAACAAATTATGTTAATCCTACAGCAGATGAAATTCACCTGAGTATACAAAACCCTACTGTACTTGCTAATTCATTTGAGCTTAAACATGTTATTAACCAAATGATACAGGAAAAAATAGTTTGGGGGAACACCAACTTAAGATTGTAACTTACTTCTTGCTAGTTTTCTAGAATTATGTGCTACATTTAAATGTAGTGGAGTATCGAATGATACCGTTAGACTTAGACTATTTCCTTTTTCATTAAGGGGCAAAGCTATGATGTGTATAAAATCTTTAGCATATGGATCTATCAGAACTTGGGAGAATTATTGCAAAAAATTTTATCAAAATATTTCCCACCATAAAAAAACTGCTAAGCCTAAAAATGATATCACATTCTTTTGTCAGTTTGAAGGAGAATCAATTTATGAATCTTAGGAACGATTTAAAGATCTCTTTAAAAAGTGTCCACACCATGCATTACCAGATTTGTTAATAATTCAAACTTTTTTAATGAATTGGTTGGATCTCTTATATATATAATTGCCACTGCTGCTGTTGGATTATTGATGTCAAAACCATTCAATGGAGCATATTATTTAATTGAAGAGATGACTAATAAGAATTTTCCATGGCCCTCTGAACTCAAAAAAGAGTAGCTAGTATTCATGATTCTAATGCAATATATATTTTGGCTGCTCAAATTGTTTTAATATAAAAGAAGATAGATCAATATTGGATGAATTAATCTCAAACACCTCATGTGCATGAGAAAAATTCATTGGGACAAATGATAGATTCTTAATCATCATAAGAATCTTTGAATTCCATAATAAATTGAACGAATAATTCTTATTTAAATTATTACAATCCTGGTTGGAGAAATTACCCAAATTTTAGATGAAATAAAAATAACTCTAATGTTGTAAACTTGCAGTGGGGGAACAATCCTGCTAAAACATTGAACAATTCCAAAAACCAAAGAAATTCTAACAATAAACCTTCTTATCCTCTAGATTTTAATAGCATTTCACTAAGTAAGGGGAAGAAATTGTCAATGTAAGAATTTGTATTGCTGATGGGAAATCAATTACAAAGTCAAGGAGATGCATTTAAAAACATGGAAAATCTATTGGAATATATTGTTATTGCACTTAGCAATAGACCATTAGGAATTTTTCTTAGTAATATTGAAATTAATCCTAAAAATCAAGATAAAGAGCAAATGAATGCTATTCAACTGAGAAGTGCAAAATAATTAGATACAAAACTTCAAAAAGAGAAAGAAGTGGTGAAAAATGAAAAGTCTAGCGAAGCTTTTCATCTTGATTCAGAGTATCCTATTAAACCAATAAAAATTATTATAGAAATTCCACCACCTCCATTTCCTCAAACATTGAAACAGTGTAATAAAGATAATCAATTTACAAAATTTTTAGAAATATTGAAAAAATTAACTATAAATATTTCATTTTTTGAAGCCTTGGAACCAATGCCAACCTATGTGAAGTTTATGAAGGATATACTTAATAAAAAAGGAATTTTATAGATAATGAGAATGTTTCACTTAGTGAGCAGTGCAGCGCCATAACTCAAATAAAGGAACCTAAAAAACTTAAAGATCCTGCTAGTTTTACTATTCCTTGTGCTATTTGTAAAAGATTTTTTGGAAAAGCATTATGTGATTTGGGAGCTAGTATTAATATTATGCCTCTATTGAGTTTCAGAAGGTTGGGTTCAGGAGAAATTTCATCTATTGGTGTCACTCTTCAGTTAGTTTATCATTCAATTACCTATCCTAAAGGCGTTATAGAAGTTGTATTAGTAAAAGTTGAAAAATTTATCTTTCTTGTGGATGTTATTATGTTAGATATGGGGGAAGATAAAGAAATTCCAATCATTTTAGGAAGATCATTTCTTACCACTGGAAGATCTTTGATAGATGTGTAGAAAGGAGAGTTCACAATGAGAGTCAGCGATCAAGAACTTAAATTTAATATATCAAAATTTATGAGATAACCAGCAAGAGAAAGTGATGATGAATGCCTCATTATGGATATTAATGATTATAAGAAATGAATATTTCACATATACATTTGAAAAGAAAACTAAAGAAGAACATCTGGAGTATGAAGATGAGGATATAATTCAAGATAAATCTATAGAAGTGAGTAATGAAGTATTGGATTATGTTCAGGAACAATTTGAATTGTTAGATACTGTGTATAATAATAGAAATTTGATTTCTTTGAGTGTGAAACCTCTTGAACTAGAAGTTAAAATACTTCATACACATTTAAAATACACCTTTTTAGGAGATTTATCTACATTACCTATTATCGTATCCCCAGAATTAACAGAAGCACAAGATCAGATGTTGTTGGAAACTTTAAGAATATATAAGAAACCCTTTGGATGAACATTTGCTGATTTCAAAGGAATCAATCCTTCGATTTGTATGCACAAAATTCTACTGAAAGAGCATCACGAACCAAAAATTAGTCCTCAAAGGAGATTAAACACTATGATGTAAAAATTTGTTAAGAAAAAAATTTTCAAATTGTTAGATGTTGGAATAATATATCCTATTTTAGACAGTATTTAGGTAAGTCCAATTCACTGTGTTTTTAAGAAAGGGGGGGTGGCTGTTGTGATAAATGAGAATAATGAATTAATACCAATAAGACAAGTCACAGGTTGGTAAATCTCCACTGATTATAGAAAATTAAATTCGGCCACTAGGAAAGATCAGTTTCCTTTACCTTTTTTGGACCAAATGTTGGATAGGCTAGCTGGGCACAAATGGTTTTGCTTTTTAGACGAATATACAAGTTATCATCAAATTCTTATTGCTCCTGAGGATCAAGAGAATACAACATTTACTAGTCCTTATGGTACATTTGCTTTTTGACGAATGCCCTTTGGTTGGTAATGCGCCTACAACATTTCAAAGATGTATGTTGTCAAATTTTAGTGATTTAATTGAAAAGGGATAAAAGTCTTTATGGATGATTTTTTTGTGTTTGAAACTTCATTTGAATCATGTCTAAATCATTTAGAGAAAGTTCTAGAACAATGTGAAAAGACGAATTTAGTTTTAAATTGAGAAAAATGTCAATTCATAGTTGCAGAAGGAATTGTACTTGGGCATAAAATTTTTGAAAATGGAAAGTAAGTAGATCTAGAAAAAATTCAAGTTATTGCTAAATTACATCCACCTACTATTGTAATAGCGGTTAGAAGTTTTTTAGGACATACTAGTTTTTATAGGCGGTATATGAGAGATTTTTCAAAAATTACAATGTCTTTATGCCAATTTTTAGAAAAGGCTACAAAATTTAATTTTGATCAAGAGTGCCTTAATGCATTTGAAATATTAAAGGAAAAATTAATCACAGCTCTTATAAAAGTTTCACCTGATTGAGAGAAAATATTCGAGCTAATGTGTGATGTAAGTGTTTGTGCAATTGAAGCTATTTTAGGGTACAAATATGAAAAGATTTTTAAAGTTATATATTATGCTAGTAAACTCTAAACAATGCCCAAATTAAGTACAATACTACTAAAAAAGAGTTATTAACAATTTTTATGCTTTTGATAAGTTTGGGTCATATCTTATTGGAGCGAAATTCTTCTATAAAATATTTGATGCAAAATAAGGATGTGAAACCAAAATTAAATATATGGGTACTTCTGATGCAAGAATTTGATTTTGTGGTAGCAGATAGGAAGGGAATTAAGAATCAAATAGCTGATCATTTATCTAGGTTGGAATAGGAAGACATATTTGATCTTGAAAGAGAAATTAATGAAATTTTTTTGGATGAAAAACTTTATGTTGTTAAAGAATCGGAAATACCATGCTACACTGATATTGTGAATTACATCTTTAGCGGTGTTTTACCATATGGATTAACAACAACACTAGAAAGAAAATTTTCTTATGATGAAAATTTTTACTTTTGGGATGACTCATATTTATACAAAAAATGTAAAGATTTAGTTTTGCGAAGATGTGTGCCTTACGAAGATATTGAAGAAGTCATTCAAATATCTCATGATTCTGAATTTACGGGTCATTTTAGAAATGATAGAACTATTCATAAAATTTTACAATCTGAATTTGATTGGCCTACTCTATTTAGAGATGTTAATATATATATAAAAACATGTGATCAATGTCAACCTGTAGGCAATATTTCAAAAAGAAATGAAATGCCCTGTTGACCTCACTTTTGGTTGAGGTTTAGTTTTTTCCCCTTTAGTAGCCTAAGGTCTAGCCATATGATTTCCTTATTGACTATTCTTAAAAAATTAGACATGGCACCCTCACCACTAGAAATTCCAAACTCTTCTCTACTCAACTTGAAGTTCCACATGTTGGTCTCAACCCTAAGTACTTAGTAGGTGGGATCACTATGGGGGAGACTCAAGATGAGTCACCCTTAGGACTGTTGAACCTTAAGGTTAAACCTGGATGTTGGTCTGGCGCTAAGGCACTCACAACACTCATCTACACTCATATTCACCCACATTCACTCACAACCCTAAACTCAAATTTCTAGCCTAGATCCCTTGATCTTTTTGGGATACTCAATGGTCCCCTAAACCTACTAGCCCTATGGCTATGGTTTGGCTAAGACCACTATGTAGAGGACCTAAAATGGGATTTCCATTGGTCCATGGCTTGTTGGCGATGATTGGTACCTCAACTCTACCAAAGTACCCCTAAAACACCCTCAAATTGCCAAAATACCCCTCCATAGCTCAAAATTCCTAAAATTCCAAAAATTCCTAGAAAATCCCAATAAATGTTAAATATTCCCAATTTTATTTCTCTCAACTATCACATGACCTAATTTGGCCAATTTGACCATCTTTAACCAAAATCCCCAAATTTCCCTTTAAAGACCCAAATTTCCCCAAATCTAATTCAAATGTCCATCAATTTGACCTCAATTGACCTCAATTTCAATCCTAAACTCAAATTAACTTTTGATATGATCAAATTAAATCATATCCAAGCTCAATTGGTCCATGATTTGAACCCAATTTTGAGTTAGGTTAAAGCCCCAATTTTTACCATATGACCTAATCTCACCAAATTGAACCCATAGCCTAGTCAATTGGCCCCAATTAATGTTGAAAAATCTTGATAACATTCCTAAACATCAAAATCAACCATAAATTGACCTTGTTGAAGCCTCATATCCAANCATCAATTTGACCTCAATTGACCTCAATTTCAATCCTAAACTCAAATTAACTTTTGATATGATCAAATTAAATCATNCAAATTGGCTAAGTCCCCAAATTTCACCCAATTGATTGCCTTAACTCCCAAATTGGCATCCAATTCATGTTGAAAACTCTTCATTAGGTCCCCATTGACCAATTACAACAATCAATTTGGACTTAGCCTAAGGCTAACCCAAGCTAGACCCAACCCTAGCCCAACATACCAACCATTTACAATAATCAATTTGTACCTAGCCCAAGGCTAACCCAAGCTAGACCCAAGCCTAGCCCAACATGACCAAAATAATTTAGACCTAGCCCAAGGCTAACCCAAGCTAGACCCAAGCCTAGCCCAACATGACCAAATTGATTGAATAAAATTCTTTCAAATTGACCTTTCAATTGGGCTCAAAACCATTTCCATTCTTCACCAAAGCTGTTCCTTGTGAAATTGACCTTTCAATTGGGCTCAAAACCATTTCCATTCTTCACCAAAGTTGTTCCTTGTGACAGCTAGACCCAAGCCTATCCCAACATGACCAAATTGATTAAAGTTCAAAATTCCTTCAAATTAGCTAGACCCAAGCGTAGCCCAACATGACCAAATTGATTAAAGTTCAAAATTCCCTCAAATTGACCAAGACCCAAGCCTAGCCCAACATGACCAATTTGATTAAAGTTCAAAGTTCCTTCAAATTGACCCCCAGCTAGACCCAAGCCTAGCCCAACATAACCAAATTGATTAAAATTCAAAATTCCCTCAAATTGACCCTTTTTGAACTCAAAACCACTTCCATCCTTCACCAAAGTTGTTCCTTATGATCATCTACACCAAATGTAGCAATTAATTGGGCCAATTGACATGGCTAACCTAGCCCAAACCCAAGTTTAGGTCATTTTCATCCACTTGGACCCATGCACTAAATGTGACCTAACCACCCTAAAGTCACCAAATTAACTCCACCACAGCCGTTAGTTGGACTTAGTGACTAGTCCAAACATAATGAAACCACCTAAATCAATCCATGGACCAAAGGTTCCCCAAATCAAGGGATATTATTTCCAAAAATGCATGTGCTTAAGATATCTTTACCAAATCAAAGCACATTTGCATTAAATTGTTGTGATGCATTCCTCTGGGTTCCCTAAGCTCCTAGCCACCTCCCCCTGGCCGGCCGGCCAGCCTAGTGGCCGAAAAAGCTCAAAACCAAGAGACACCCCCATGGCATTTCACCCAAATCAAACTTAGAGGCTAGCTCATCCAAATCAAACTATGGAGCTCCTCTGCCCTCCACTTAAGCACCACATTACACCTCCTAATTGGCCATGACAGCCACCATAACCCCATTTATATAAAAGGCCACCTCCATGGCCGTTAAACTAAGCGCTAAAATTTTCTTAGAGAGGCCTCTCCAAACTTCACACAAAGCTTCCCTAAGATCCCTTCAGTGCATTCCAACCATTTTCCCTCATCGACTCACATTACCGGAGCTCAATTTTGAGCTTGAAACCTTGCCGGAAACCAGGACAGAACCCAATACACCTCCACAGTCCACCAAACTCAAATTAACTTCACCCACACCTCCACAAAAATGAAAGAAGCCAAAGCCCCATCAAATTGCCCCCTAAAATAGCCTCCACCATAGCTCTAGACCAACACCTGAAATCGAGCTTGGTCGGATTCCTACTTAGGCCTTACACCAAGACCAGGGAATCAATCCCTAGCCTCTCTGGACCCCAATAAACGTGTCGAGCACCTCTGATTGAAGCCTCCCTTCTCAGAGCAAAGGTATAAAACTTCTCGTCCTCCCGAGCTCATTTTGATTCTCCATTTACTTAGGCTTGATTTCATGGTACATTAACTGTATGGATGCGTTCGTCTCACTTAGACGAGTCCATAGGATCAAACCCGAGGTAATTTTTTTGAGTCTAGGCTAAGATCTTAGGGTTTAGTGTGGACGGGCATGGGATCATTCTATCGGGGACGATGACGGAGAGCCGTTTGATCAAGCGTGTATCAAATGAACGGAGGAGATTGAGTCGGACAGCGCTTCGGGACATAAACAGCGAGCCGAGTCAGCAAGCTACGTGGATGGCGGCGTCCAACCAAAGTGCGCCACGCCACGCAAGCCTTCGGAGCCGTCATAGGTTGAGGTGGCACGCACTGTTTAAATAGATAAATAGGGCTTTTTCTAATTTATTTAAATATCCTTAACTTAGAAATTCATAACTTTGTGTAGAAAAATCACAAAAATAAAATAAAAATACCTTCTTACTCAGTGAACAAAGGAGAATAATGTGGAATAAAAGCCCATTTGATGCATAAAATATTTTTAATTAATTAAATACTATTTGGAATTATTTGATTCTCCATGCATATTATCACTAAAATATTTTTAATTAATTAAACACTATTTGGAATCATTTGATTCTCCATGCATATTGACATATTACCTTGGCTTGAAATTTTGGCATGTTGTAGCCTCTATAAAGGGAAACATCCTCTGATATGTTCAAAGTTAGAGGAGGTTCCTATATCGAGATCCATATTTTTCAAGATCTTGCACATTATTTCTTTAAAATAATCATGAAAATTAGCGTATTGACTAGAAAATCCTGAGAAAATTTTGGAAGGTCCACCATGACTAGAGAAGCCTTTGGAAATAATTTCATGGGTCAACTCATTTAAAATACCCTTAAATTTTACAAACACTAAATATAAGATAATTAATTTTGGAAAATATAAACATTTAAATGATTTGATTTTTGATCTCCACTGTGATTTATTATCCAGAGAACTCATTATAAAAAGTTCAAAATATTTTGAGTTCATTTGATAACATAAACTGATTTTCAAAGAGAAATACCACTTTTGACACTTAAATGATTTTTAAAAATCAAAATAAAACTCAAAAAATTATGAAACTTAGTTTTTTGAGTTCTATGTGATCAGGGATATTTTATAAAAAAATAAAATTATATTTAAAATAAAAACTTTATTTTAGCCTTTTTAAATATTTGAATAATTAAAAATTCATAAAAATCACAAAAATAATAAAACTCATGGAAATGTTCTAAATTGCTCAATTAAAAATTCATAAAAATCACAAAAATAATAAAACTCATGGAAATGTTCTAAATTGCTTCTTAATCACTTAGAAAATTCCATAAAAATCACAAAAATAATAAAACTCATGAAAATGTTCTAAATTGCTTCCTAATCACTTAGGAACAATTTGAATATTTTTTTCCTGACTTTCTAAATAAAGATATTGAATTTCAAAGCTTAAAAATAATTTTTTAGAAGGCTAAAAATGAGTTTTCACTAAAATAATTCCAATAAATCAAGGAAAATTACAAAAATTATAAAATTTGCTCCTCTGAGTCCTCTAGCCTTAGGGAGATTTTTAAAAAATACAAAACTTAATTTTCACCAACAAAAAAATTTTATTTTTATTAAATAACACAGTTACCCAGAAATTAAAATAATTCTAATAAATCACAAAGAATTCCAAAAATCATGACATTTTGTCCTAAGGCTTCTCTTATTTAGGTCTACCTCCAATAAAAATTTCAAGGGATTATAATTCACCTTGGTCAAGTTAGGAATTTTCTTTGAAAAATCCTATTTTTCATGAAAATAATTATATAAATTAAATTAATTATGAAAAATCACATTTTCTCCTTTGATCTCTTAGGTGACCCATGAATGAGGTAGGATAAAAATTTCAAAGTCATTTGAATTGAATTTGACGAATTATAAAGTGTTAAAGAGCCTTAGGGGCAAATGTGTAATTTTGGAAATTTTGCCTTAATTAACATTTAGGATTAATTCAAGGCTTAGGGGCAAATGTGTAATTTTGGAAATCTTGCCTTAATTAACATTTAGGCTTAAGTCAAAGAGTAGGGGCAAATGTGTAATTTTGGAAATTTAGCCTTAATTAACATTTAGGCTTAATTTAAGGAGTGAAATGGGTAACCTTTGATCCTAATCAATTTATTTGATGCTTGAAACACAAGGGGTCATTTAGTAGAAACGAATCCCACTTTCTTTATTAAGTTAATAAATTTCTAATTCGTTAAAAATATGGAAGTTTATTAAAATTAAAATGATCGTGGACTTAGGGGTATGACTTTTGAAGTCAATAATTAATCAATTTAATACCCCTATTTTGATTTTCAAATAAAATCCAAATTATGAATCATGACCACTTAAGGTTTAACCCTTTCCAAAACTAATTAAGACACTCACCTAGGCCTTAAGGGCTTAGTGGTGACTTAGGCTAAATCGAAATTGACTAAATAAGGATTAGAGAAATAAACAAAATTAAATCAAAACACCACTAAGCCCAATTAGGGTTAAAACTTTGATTAAGTGTTCAAATTACACTAACTTCCCCTTCAAGGGAATTCACTCACATAATTTTCCAATAAAATATAAATGATAATTACCCCTTTCTTAGGGATAATTGAGACATCAATGTTCACTGAGCATTAAGGGTATTTATAGGATGAGTTATTAAGCAATATAATAAGTTTAAAAAGAACTCGGGATTTTCCACCAGGCAACGAGAAAGTAGCATTGACCAGCTTCTTTCTCTAGATCTGTTTGACATCTCGGAGATCTATCAAACTTAATATATCATGCTTGATAAAGTCATCCTTAATTAAACTTCCAAGGACCCGGCAAGATATGACATAGGGTTAGGAAAATTACCAAAACTTTACTTTTCCTGCTCTTCATAAGCTGCCTGAACATGCATTTCAAGTTTCAGGTGGTGGAACGAGAAGACTCGCCAGGTACACTTTTACAATTTTCAGCATTGTCTTTCTTGTACTTTCACAGTGTGTCTTTAATACTGTACTTTTATATCTGCAAATTTGCATGCTAAACAACGACGATACCCTGCATGAAAACTAAAACTATCAGGATAGCCACATAATCAAAACCATAACCCAAAACAATAATTAAAATCAACCAAGATAAAACTCACTGCCACAACATGAACTTGCATGTTAACCAAAACCAAAACTAAAATCAACCAAGATAAAATTCACCGCCACAACATTCGAATAAACCAAAACCAAAGCTAAAACTAAAATCAACCAAGATAAAATTCACCCCCACAACATTCAAAATGTAAAACAACTCAAAATTTAATCACAAACATCACACAAAACTACAATTGCAACTAAATTAAGACGTCTCTATCCAAAATTTAATCACAAACATCATATAAAACCACAACTTTAACTTAATTAAGATGTCTCTATTTGATGATCGACTAAAACTAAAATCAACCAAGATAAAATTCACCCCCACAACATTCAAAATATAAAACAATTCACACACACATCACACAAAACTACAACTTCAACTAAATTAAGATGTCTCTATCGGATGATCGGGAATTCCTCAAAAAACTACAACTTCAACTAAATTAAGACGTCTCTATTGGATAATCGGGAATCCCTCGGAGGAGGAAACCTACGGTTGCTAACGAGGCTTCCCACGGTTCACCGCCACAACATTCAAAATATAAAACAACTCAAAATTTAATCACAAACATCACACAAACATTAAAAAGTCTCTATCGGATGATCGGGAATCCCTCGGAGGAGGTAACCTACGGTTGACAACTTCAACTAAATTAAGATGTCTCTATCGGATGATCGGGAATCCCTCGGAGGAGGTAACTCACCACCACAAAATTCAAAATATAAGACAACTCAAAATTTAATCACAAACATCACAAAACAAAACTTCAACATTAAAAAGTCTCTATCGGAGATCGGGAATCCCTCGGAGGAGGTAACCTACGGTTGCTAACGAGGCTTCCCACGGTATCGGATGCAAAATTTAATCACAAATATCACCAAAAAATACAATTTTAACTAAATTAAAACGTCTCTATCGGAAGCTTCGGAGGAGGTAACCTACGGTTGCTAACGAGGCTTCCCACGGTTTAAATGAAATTATGGAATTCATTAAGTTGAGTTTAGTAAGTTCATTTAGACTAAGTGAATCCAATAAAAATTAGTGGTGCCGGAACGAGGGAACTATAGGATCCTAACCGATGTCGCTTTAATAAACATTAATATGCCCTCATAAAATTTAAAGAACTTCAACCATAGGGCCACCTAATTTGACATCATAACTGGACATTCTAGAAAACTTGAACTCGTCACGACAAGGAGCTTGGAGCTAGCATGGTGGGCAGCACACCCATCTTCAACAGCAAAACTTAGTCTCCCCAGCTAAACCAATCTTCCTTCCTTAGACTTAAACAACAAAGCCATAGGACTTCAAGGTCCCTCAGCTAAACCAATCTTCCTTCCTTAGACTTAAACAACAAAGCCATAGGACTTCGAGGTTTCCTGCTCATGCAACGTAAATCTTCACTTCGTCTTTAGGCCTTTTCATAGCCCTGTTATACAATGTAAGCCCTAACTCGTCTTAGGATCCCGAGGATGTCGTTTGTCACGACCTAAATCCTCACATCTTCCAAGCTATTTGTGTGATCGTTTCACACGGATGTAAGACATAACTATTAAAGTTGGCAGGATGAAACACCTAAATATTTCTCTTCAAAAATTGAAGCCAAACATTAGGATAGCTTGAGAAGTCACTGTGGTTCTCCTCAGGATCCATGACATCCCCTAGTTCTTCCTCCTTTGTATTCTACAATAAAATGTTCCAAATTTGAGCCAATCCCCTTTGACACTTTTACATCAAATTTTGTTGAAGAGTCCTATCATTTGAAACTCCTTGAAGATAATGTTTCTTGATTTTTATCGAGAGTATTCTTAAGTGATTTCGGTCATTTAAGATGTAATTAACTATAGGGGCTTGCCCTAATAGGAAGCATGTACGAACCCAGCTTAATATAAACCCTATTTAATCCTTTATGTTAAATAGGCGAATTTGTCGGCAAATACAAAGGTTTCGCAACGGACGTCATACTTTCCTTAGTTTATTTGATCGAGCCTCATCCTCAAGTCTTGTGTTTATGCTTTATTTAATCTTTCATATTAAATAGGGGAACTTGTCGGCAAATACAAAGGTTTCGCAGACCAACTTAATTATTTATATTAAATAGGGGAACTTGTCGGCAAATACAAAGGTTTTGCAGACCAAACTGATGTCATACTTTCCTTAGTTAGGAACTTGTGGGAAAATACAAAGGTTTCGCAGACCAAACAGACGTCATACTTTCCTTAGTTTTTTTTATCGAGCCTCATCCTCAAGTCTTGTGTTTATCCTTTGGGATAGATACAAGATTTGAGGTACAACGCTCTTTCATTTAAACAGCCTCATCCTCAAGTCTTGTGTTTATCCTTTGGGATAGATACAGGATTTGAGGTACAGTGCCTCATCCTCAAGTCTTGTGTTTATCCTTCGGGATAGATACATGATTTGAGGTACAGTGCTCTTCCATTTTAAACTATAAAAAATATGAGGCCAGTTTGATTTCATACTTCAACGTCCTTCCGAAGCGGGCAACGGGATTTCAATTCCGGTGACCGACAGCTTCTTATGGGCAACTCCCCTCCAACCACAAAAAAATAGCGTTGACATGCCCATAAATTTTACTTTGGAAGTTAAACTTTTTTATGAATGGGGATTGGATTTTATGGGCCCATTTATACCTTCATTTGGAAATATATATATATATATATATATATATATTAATTAATTATATTAGACTATGTATTAAAATGGATTGAAGCAATAGCTTTACCTCGATGTGATTCTCATAGTGTTTCAAAATTTTTTAATCAAAAATATTTTTACAAGATATGGAATACCGAGAGTAATCATTACTGATGGAGAATCTAATTTTAGGAATAAAAGAATTGAAAAATTGGTTGAAAAGTATGATATTATATGTAGGATTGCAACTGGTAATCATCCCCGGACTAGTGGTCTAGCAGAAGTATCTAATCATGAAATTCAGAAAAATTTTGGAAAAAACTATAAGTCCTAATAAAATGGATTGGTATGATAGATTAGACAGCTTATAAAACATTTATAGGAATGTCCCATATACATTAATATTTGGGAAAACTTGTCACTTACCAGTAGATTTGGAGCATAAAGCTTATTTGGCTATTAATGTGTTTAATTTTATATTAAAAGATGTTGGTCAGAAAAGATTATTGCAACTGATTGGGCTGGAAGATATTAGAAATGAATCATATGATAATGCTAGGATATACAAAGAGAAAATGAAAGAATGGCATGATTGAAAGACAGTAAAAAAGGAATTTGAGTTTAGACAAGAAGTTTTACTATAGAATACAAGATTTAAATTAGTCTCTATAAAACTTAAGTCTAGGTGGTCGGGGCCATTCACTTTTGTAAAATTTTACCCCTACGGGGTTATTGATATTAGAGATCAAAAAATTGGGATGATATTTAAAGTAAATGGGCACAGACTAAAACTATATTTTGATGGTTAAAATCCAAATTTTAAAAAGATTGTAAAGTTGGGTCACCAGAGTAATGACTGAGATGTCGGGCTATCGACATTAAACTAAGTACTTTATGAGTGACATCTTATAGTTANATATATATATATATCATTATGTTCTCGGTATGAAATTCGTGTACTTGGGAGACTTACATATTGAGAAAATACATTAAAACATCTTTAATTACGTAATTATGTGGAAGACTTGAGAGTTATTTGGATCATAAGTGAAACAGTACAGAAATCTGAACTAGCACTAGAGGCACCAGAGGTGTCATTTTGCAAAGTCATGGCGCGAGAGACACCAGAATATAGCACCAAAGGCGCCACAGTTATCGGGATGGTTTTTGAAGACTCTAAAGTCAGTTTATTTCAAGTTATTCTTACTATTAACTCCCTAAATATGTATTTTAGAGTTATTTAAGTCAGTAAAATAAAAGAGAGCTCACCATTTTTTTATATCATGGCTTCCAACTCTAGAGAAACTTCAAAATATGGAGTTTTTAATAAAAGAAATTTCATCGGTTTTGATGCGCAGAAATTATATGATAAGGTTCTTGTGAAGAAGAGATTAATCAGAGAAAGAGGGTTTGAGAATTGAGGATTCCGCACACCAAATACTCAAGTGGAGGAGATAATTGTGCAAAGACACTGGGAAGTGCTATATTATATCACTGCTGCAGTAGTCCTTCCTGTGGTGAAAGAGTTTTATGCTAATCTTCCTGAAATTAATCAAGGAAGCATCTATGTTAGAGGCAGGTGCATACCATTTACTCCTACAAGAATAAACAATTTGTTTTTGATTGAAAGCATCTCGACTTGTCATTATGCCAATTTTGTCCCTACAAGTGATAACATGAATGAAGTCTATCGATTCCTTACAAATAAAGATGCAAATTGGGAGACAAGATATAATGGCATGAAAGTTTTTCTTCATCATTATTAAATTCTGCATCAACGACATGGCATTTCTTTATTTCAGCAAAATTTCTTCCTACCATGAAAATCAGTAAAGTGACCAAGGAAAGTGCTATCTTGAATTATTGTATTCAAACTTGAAGACCTATTGATGTGGGTGCTTTAATTGTAAAATCAGTATTGGGTTTGGTTATAAACAGATTGACTTATGGGCTGGGACATTCATCTACCATATTCCTACTAAGTAGCTAGTCACAAGTACCTTATGAAAGTTTGGAACAAGTGCTTGTCCTTTCGAAGCCCATGGACCCAGAAATTTTTTGTAAATTCATAAGAAATGAGGAGAAAAATAATATGAACATTCATATGTCAAATGGATCAATCATCTCAAAATTCATCTCATATTCAGCTCCTGTTTCCTTATAGTTCACATGATATTCTGAAATAGATCTAGAAGTTGGAAATAGAGGTACAAAACATTATGAATTTGATTGGAAGCATCTCTGATATATTTGATCATTTAGATTGGAGGATGAAGAAAAAATTCAAACATACCAGACACATAGAAGAAGGTATGGTGCGTATGTTTAAGAAAAATGCTTGGGTTGAAGAAGATTCAAAGAATGATTTCCTTGTTGAGCCTTTTATAACATATACGTACACTACCAATCGAGGGAAAATATTCAAGATGATGAAAGTTATGAAGAGGTGTAGACCCTCTAAAGTACGGAATTCGTAAGTATAAGCGCATCTATGTGTTATGTGTTTGTGATGGATTTCATTTTATTTCATTGTGGAATTTTATATGTATCGAATGTTAAGTGTTTGATATTTAGTCATCACCATTAGTTTGTATGGTGTGATTTCGAGGCTGAATTTCATATTGTGGTTTGAAAAGTGATAGTTTATAAAAGAGTGGATTTTATATATAAATGTGAGTTTTATGTGTTCGTGAAAATATATTATTAGAAGATTGTTTAATTATGAATATTAATGTTAATTTAAGTTAATTAGAGGTTGGCGTGGTTTGGTATACAACAAATTTTAAATTTTTGAAATGTGAATTCTTTTTTAGTGTCGGCACCATATTTGGTGTCGGTGCGAGATTTGGCGCCTGAGGCGCTACTTTCCCGGAAACTTCCAAATTTCTTTTAAAACATTAAAATCTAAGTTAAAAACCAATTTTTACTTCTTGGGTTGCCTCCAACCTCTAGAATAAGGCCGAAACTCAACCTATGGCTTGCTATTTTTTGGATTAGAGGAGATTTGAAGGCTTAAAAGTCATGGATTTCATCTTCCCTTGGCAAGAGCTTCACTTTAACTTAGAAATTTTTTATTTTCACCATAAATGTTTACTACATTGTGGGGATCCAAAATTTCAAAGGATTTTGAAGAACTTAAAAGAGAACCCATGGTGAAAAGTTTCTTACCAAGTATTTCTATTTTTGGAGACTGATTTATGATATTGTGCATTTAATTGGGATTTTATGTGAGTTTATTTAGAAATTACTATGGCTCCAAGAGTGAAGAGAGGAAAGATCTTGGGAGGTTTTGATGGGAGAAGAATTGTTAATTTAAATGCCTGGTATAGTTACAATACTCATATAGTTACAAGGAAGCTTATTCATGAGCATGCATTCTCAAACCCAGGGGGTTCTGTTGAAAGGTTAATCATAGTTTAGAATTGGGAAACATTTAGGTACTTCACCGTAGTAGCAATAGTTTCTATTTTTTGTTAATTTTATGTCAGTCTTTGGCTGACTTCTGATGAGCATGTTTATGTTAGAGGGAAGAATGTTGAATTTACTTGAGAAAGGATTAATGCACTATGCCAGTTGCAGAACGAATTGCATTGTGAGTATTCTGCATTGTGGTTTACGATTTGTCGCTTGATGAAGTGATTGCCTATCTTACTGATAGAAGAGGAGTATGGAAAATTAATAATAATTACAAGGTAAATTTCTCCACTTCCACATTAAAGGTTCAATTTAAAGTAGGGCATTACTTTATTTCCATGAAACTTCTTCCATCTAATCACCATAGTGAAGTAACTAAGGAAAGAGTAGTATTAAACTTTTTCATACAATAAATGAAAGTTATTGATATTGGTGCTCTTATTATGCATAATGCTCAGAGTATTTCTAGGGGTGGAACCACTGGTGATTTAGGTTATACTGCCTTGATTTTCAACTTATGTGAAAAATCAAGAGTAGTATTTGATAAAGATGAAGAAATGTTTCAGCCACTTAAACCCATTGGGAAACCCGCAGTTCATAAATTTGAATCATTTCCTGGATATAGAACTGGAAGTGGAGGTAGTGATAGACCTTCTACATCAGCTGCAGGACCATCTACTTCTAGTACTTATTCACTTGAAAATATCATGGAACAATTAATGATTGAGCAATTAGATATAGTGGCATTGAAGAACAGAATAGGTGGTTTGGAATCAAGGAGTGCTCATAATGATATTGCATATCAAGAGGCTATGGTTATATATCTTAATATCGTAAGGGTGAACATACTGTAAAATTTTCTGCATGCCCTAGTTTCACGCCTTTTGTGCAAGATAACTTTGAAGACAAAGAAGGAGAAAAAGAAGAAGAAGAAGAAGAGGAAGAAGAAGAGGAGGAAGATGACGACTGATCAGTTATTAGGTTTTATCTTTGGTGATTAGTTGTTGTTTGTTTTATTTTTTTTTGTTATAATTTGGACTTTAATGTTTTTGGTAAGTAGTATTATTGAACTTGATTATGTACAAAAGTAAACTTTTTATGTTTATTTCAGTAGTGTTTGTTTCTTTAATTTAATGTGTATGTTTTTAATTCACTTTTTCTTAGCAAATCCTGTTGATATATTATGAATCATTTAATACTTTAAAGTTTATACTATTTAAATTAGTACCTATAAAACATTATAGTCAAGTTCCATGTTCAGAACCCTCCACATGTTAGTCTTATTTTTATGTATTTACTATTTTCTTTCCACCTATAATTTTATATTGAATTTTTTACTTATTAAGAAAGAAAAAACAATCTAAGTTTTGGGAATAAAAAATTTCTTTTTTTTATTTAAAAAAAAAAAGAAAAAACTAAATTTTATTTGCCTTCAATTATCTATATTTTTAAAAATAAATTTGTCTTTTTAAAAGTTAAATTAACAAGACCTTTGTTATTTGAGGCTGAATTTAGAAGACTATTTTTTATTTTTAATTATTATAGTAAATTTAAGCAAAATCTTTAATAATGACGGCAAATTCTAGAGGCAAGATTTTTAGTATGAAAGAATAAGACTATGTTTTTTTTTAGTTTAAGAAAGGGAAATTGTATTTTTGATGTATTTAAAATCTTAGAGTTTCAAATAAGAAGAAAAGAGTGAGACTTTATGAAAAATCTTTAAAGCTAATATGAACTTATAAAGTTAAAGAAGGTAAGAAGTTTTTAACTTCAAGAAGAGGATAATGAAGTTCAAAATCATTAAAGGCTGTCAAGATATAATAATCATCAAATGAAAAAGAAAATAAAAGAAAGGATTGAAAATGTTCCTAAAGTAAAAGAAAGAAAAAGAAAAAAAAGGAAAAGAAAAGAAAAATATGTGAGGAGAAGCTTGAAGAGATGTCTAATAAAAAAATTGGCTTTACTTGAATCAACTTGAGAAAAAAGGCTTTATTTCATTTTCTAAGCTTGTATTTGAAAGTTAGCATCCTTGCTAATAAATTTTTCATGAAATCCTTTTTCATATGGACATTCTAAGTATATTTGATATGACAAATTACAATTCTTCTTGAAATGAATAGAAAATTAGAAACCTTATACTTGACTACTAAGTGTTTTTATACTTCTATTTTTAACCTAAGTTATTAAAATTTTTTTCTTAACTTATGCTATTATATTTATTAAACTAAATTATAGAAATTTAAAATTTAATCTCTACCATATTTCAAATGTGTATGTAGTAAAAGAGTTACTTAAAGACTATGTAATGTTTACGTTTGGTTGATTTTGATACACCAAAAAATTTTTCAAATTTATGTATATATTTTATGCTTAAATTTGATGATATTATACTTTAAAGAAGGGTATTTTCATATTTTGTTACAGGTATGTTAATTTTAGGCATTTGGAGCAAAAAGAAGCAAAAAGAAATAAATTTGGAGTCAAAATGCAGTTTTTTAGCATACTGGCGCCAGAGGTGCCAGAACTGATGTCAGAGGTGCCATTTTAAAGTAAAGTTGTGCCAAAGATGCCAGAATGATATCAGATGTGCCAAAATCTAGAAAGGAGCATTGAACTCCAGTAAACATGTGCCAGAACTCCAAAGACAAATCTAAATGAATTGTTGGCGGTTATTGACTATTTTTTAGATGTTCTAGAAGGCTCAAAGTAATTCAAACGCCCCATGGAGTGGTTCAAAGCATCTATACACTTGAGGAAGGCTCTTGAATGAAGATATATGTCTCTTGGATGAAGGGGTTTGTCTCTTAGTGGTGAAGAGGTGTGTCTCTCGGGAAAAAGAAGGGATTTTTGAATTTCTTTGAAGAGGGGCTGACGCCACTTTTAAAAAGGAAAGAAGGTGTGTGGCATGTGAAGCCTGGGGAGGAGAGTCAAGATTTAGGTTTTGGATAGGATTTTCTTCTAAAGATTGTAAGAGGAGAGGGAAGGTGAGAGATTTCTTCTTCATTAAATTTCTAAGAGAGAATTAAGTGTGAATGTAAAGAGAGAAAGTGCTTCAAAGGAACTTCAAGGCATTTGGTTAAGGAGGTGTGTGAGGAAAGTTGTGTTCTTTTTTTTCTTTTCATTTTAAACTTGTTTTATATATAAAATCCATGTTTTTTCATATCCTCCTCATGCATATTGAGTAGTCTTCTTTGTCCTTCTCCCTCCAAGGAGATATGGTTTTCTGAAGAATTAATATTGTTGTACAACGATTTATATGTCAATAAATTGTGATGATTTAAACTCTGATCTTCATTTACTTTTTAATCTAGCCAATTGAAATGTTAAAATTTGTTAAGAAACATAAGATCTAACAGGGTTATGCTTTCTACAAAAAGGTGAGAGTCACATTCAATTTCATGGTTGAGAATGTAGTTTATGGATTTGAATGCAAATAAATAGAAAAATATACTTTGATGGGCTTAAAAATAGAGATTTTAGGGTGGCAGACTAAAATCCCCAATTTGGTCTAGGTGCTTGGAAACTAAAGCAAGATTGTTAGCTCTTAAGAGAGAGGAATGTGGGAGCTCTGGAGTGGGAGCTCTGTGTCCTCTCAGCTAAACCATGGATTTAAGGACCAAATCTAGATTATTCAATGTTCTTTATGCATTAGAAAGATGGTAATGAATAGAGTTGCTCCTATTTGTCACATTATAATTTTATATAGTTTTAAATGATTTGAATTACTTCACAAACCATAAACTCATTGTAAAGGGGAAGTACACTTTCTTAAATTTGAACTCATCATTTCAAAACTTTTTTTTAGTTTTAGTAAGTTTAACTTTGAAGTTTAGAAATAAGCTTAGCTAACTTAGTTCTTTTAGCTATTTTTCATTTGACATAACTTAGATTTACTTTAGATTTGTTTTTCTTACTTAAGTTTTTATAGTTTGAAAATCGTGCTTTACGTTATAACCATAAGAATTTCCATCTTCGCGTGGGATCGATACTTAGGACTTAATTAGAGCTTTTTATTACTTGTGGGATACGTATACTTGTGTAATTTTTAGGATTTGCAGCTCAAAGATTTTATAATATAAAACTTTTTTATTCTGAAGTGATTTTTATTGTGATTGATCTGTATATTACTAATTATGTTATCATGTGTGTGTTGTAGTATTGAAAGATATTTACAACACATACATAAAATCTGACATATACTGCTAAATATAAATTGGGTCAAGTTTTTGGTCATGTTTTAAAAGATAAATTACCGCACAATTGCAGTGTCGGTTGCCGGAGCTCGTGTCGTCGCCTCCGCCGCCACCATTTCCCGTCGTCATGTCATTGGTTTGATATTATTGTTTGGAAGGAGTCGTCGCTTTGTTTATTTTATTTCCCTAATCTCTAAGTAACTTATTCTTTTGAATCATATAAAAGATTCTTAAATTTTAAGAAACTAGGAGAAGGAAGAAAAGGGCTAAAAATAGAAAACATCAGAAAAGAAAGGCTGGGATGATCTTCATTATGGTAGATATTTAGAGAAAATGATTTCTTGTATAAGGAAAATCATATGAGGAATTTGGTAACCTGAGATTTAGGTATATCAACTATTTTGAGTTCTTCTTTCTCTTATAGGAGCAAGCTCCTATATTTAATTACATCTTAGACAGTCAAAACTTTATAAGAAGACTCCTTATTAATGTTAACACTCGTTCCTCTAAGAATGGTCACGGTCAAGGAAAGAAACTTCAAATGTTTATTCCTAGTTTAATAAGTTTCTAAGAATCTGATTCTACCCTAAAGGTTTTGGTTTTTTTTTTTATTTTTTTCTTTATTTTATGTCATGTCATTTCAATTTGTTATTATGTTTTCGTCAGTTTGTTTTTGTTACTTGTCTTGAGGTTTACCTTTTCTCACTTCAGAATGTCATCCAGAAAAATAGAGTTAGCACACCCTATAACTTGCAAAGTAAATCTTAAGTGCAATTTATTTCATATCTTCAACTAACCTATAAAAAAACATGTTTAACATGAAATCAAGTTTAAATTTTGTCAATTTAGTTGATTGAATAAATCTTTAAATGACCTGGTCAAGATGTCTATGGATTTATCATACCAAGGCCTTCAAGTATGAAAATCTACTTAGTCTGAAAGATGTTTAAACTAGGAATAGAAGATTCTTGTCAGCAATGACAGATTGCGTCATCCAAAAAATCTTCGTAGATCTTAACACAGCTATCCAAGTTGCAATCGGTGATCTTTGTTCATTAAGGCTTAATTTAAGTTTTAATGCCTTACTTTGGTTTTATGGGTTGGGAAATTTTATCTTGTTTTTGATTTATTAATCGATTGAGTTTTGTCATTTTATCGTTTATTTTTATTTTGGATGACCCGATCAGAATCCCAAGGTTTCGTCATCCCGAGTCATTATGTTTGCGGTTCAATTAGCCACAAATGGCTGGAAAATATTTTGTTAGCAACTACGGGTTACCTCCTTAAAAATATCTTTTCAAACCTAGTTGCATTTCTAGGTTGAAGTATAAGTTTTAATGTCTTTTAAAGTGGATTTTATGTCATTTATGTTTATGTCGGTGGATTGATGAGATGAATTTTTGTGCCATTTATTTTAGGTCTGATGTTAGTTAGACCCCAGTAAGTTTGGTTGAGGTCAAACATATTAGGAATAAGATCTAGGTTTAATGTTTGTAAAACCTAAGGATTGATGTCATTTAGATTCAATTTAGATAGAACCTAAGGTATGGAAATGATTTGGGTTCAATGTAGATATAACCTAAAATTTAAGATGGTTTAAGTCCAATATAGGTAGGTCTTAAAAAAATTTAGATTCAATGTAGATAGAATCTAAAGTTTAAGATGGTTTAAGTCCAATGTAGATAGGACTTAAGGTGTTTTAGGTTCAATGTAGGTAGAACCTAAAGTTTAAGTTACTTTAAGTCCAATATAGGTAGGACATAAGGGGATTTAGATTCAATATAGGTAGAATCTAAAGTTTAAGATGGTTTAAGTCCAATGTAGATTGGACTTAAGGTGCTTTAGGTTCAATGTAAGTAGAACCTAAGGTTAAAATGATTTAAGTTCAATGTAGGTAGGACATAAAGTTGACTTAGATCCAATATGATTAGGACCTGAGGTTGATTTAGGTTCTATATGTGATTATGATGTATATTGAACCTAAGAATTAAAATTGTCTTAAGTCAAATGTGGTTAAGACTTAGAGTTGATTTAGATCCATTGTAATTAGGCCCTATGGTTGATTTGGTTCAATATTGAACCTAGGATTTGAAATAGTATTAATTCTAATGTAGTTTGGACTTAGAGTTGATTTCATGTTCAATATAGATTGAACCTAAATTTTTCGTCAATTTAAGTTCAATGTAGGTTGAACTTAAAGTCTAGGTTAAGTTAGGTAGATTAAATCTAAGGTTTAGGTTGACTTAGATTGGGTCAAACCTAAGGGTTTGTGTTGACTTATTTTTGGTTTAACCTAAGTGTTTGAGTTGACTTAAGTCTAATATAATTAATACTTAAGGTTTTAATTAAATCAAATTTAGATTAGATCTAATTAAGTTTGAAGTTTAATTAAACATAATATGGGTAAGGTTTAATTAGTTTAATTAGGTCTAGTTAGGGTTAGTCCTAATTGTGTTTAAATTGAGTTAAGTCTAATGTAATTAAGGCTTAATGTGATTAATTAGTTATAATTAGGGTTAGACCTTAGTGTTGCATAGACCTAATTATTATTTATTGTGTTAAACCTAATGTAGGTAAAGTTTAGCAAGGTTTAATCAGGCTTAATTGTGGTTTAAACCTAATTAGGATTTATTATGTTAAACCTAATATACTTAACGTTTAATAAGGTTTAATTAGGTCTAATTGTGGTTTAGACCTAATTAGAGCTTATTGTGTTAAACCTAATGTAGATAAGGTTTAACAAGGTCTAATTAGGTATAATAATGGTTTAGACCTAATATGGGTTTATTGTGTTAAAACTAATGTAGTTAAGGTTTAACAAGGTTTAATCAAGTTTTTAGACCTAATTAAGGGTTTATTTGGGGCAGCTGCAGCTTATCTAGCTTCTATTGATAATCAGCTTATTCTGACAATCTGCGGATGAGCAGCTGATCCGGATAAGCTGTCTGACTGTTTGGTTTGTGCGTTTGAAAAATAGATGATTCAGGATAAATGACCATTATGCCCCTATTCTAGATAAACTGTTTAGTTGTTTGGTATGTGCATTTGTAAAACAACTTATTTATAATTTTTTGTAGATAATTTCTTTAAGAAAAATTTAAATTATCTGTAATGTAAATTGTAATCAATAATTTTCATTTTACTCCAATTTTAAACTAATTTAATTTAAATTTAAGAAGAAAGTAAACTCATGAGAACCGTTGCTCGGTTAGGAACCACTCGAGCCATAAGTGATGGTCTCCTATTGTGACACCATCGAACCCCATGCAACGTTGCTTGACAACATAGGTGCTTAATGCATGTCGCCACAAAAAAACAATAGAGAGTCCAATTTTCATCTAATTTATTAACAAAATTACATGTCGCCACAAATAAAATATGTAACCTACATGAATCTTATTTTTCTACTGCGTCCTACCTAACAAATAAAATGGATTATCTCACTTCAAAGTGTGCTTGCTCGAATTTCCACCAGAATCAATGATCAAATTAAACAGACATGACTCCTTAGTTCTCTGCTAGAGAATAAAATTTAAATATTCATCTTTAACAACTACCATAAGAAAAACTCAACAAAGAAGAAAGTTCACAACCACTCCCAGAAGTTTTAATGGCAATCATATATCTCTATATCAAATTTCACCATGTAAATCAATTAACCAAATATACAAAATTTACATTAACTGGATTTGAACTATAATCACAATGGAAATGCCTCTGCATGGATAACAATATATTTCCAGGGTAAAAGAAGCCTTAATTTTACCACTAGCTAGCAAATATTTCTAGATACAAGCATGCAAAATGAACTTGATTAACTTTTTACCATGGGTTGTGCAAAACTCAACAAGATATACATGCAAAATGAACACCTCTGTGCATAATTTCACCCCCAAAAGGTAACGCATAACTCAAAAAGATAGGCAATCTCAAAGGTTGTGCAAAATCAAGATATTTACAAAAGCAACCATCTTACAAGTACAAAAAATGTTTGCTGAAAAGCTATCCCAGACCTTCATAAAAATTACACACTACTCTTATTCATATAGAGTCCCTGATGGAACTATCCAGTGATCTATTTGATGATTCACAACTACAAATTAAAAGATATTGCATTCGTTCGTTCTCAAGTAATCCTATACCTGAAATCGATTAATTTAATTTAATTAAGAACCAGAACCACTGAAATGCTACAACATTACTATCCCACATATTGCCAAATTGAATACAAACTCATTGATTTACCAGAAAGATTTTATGGAAATAAAAATGTATGCTGGTTGGGTATAGAAAACCGATTGAAATAGAAACACATAAATACAGAAGGGCACCTTCTCGACATAAATACAAACATTTGTAAGATAAGTTTTCAAGACTGCGACAGATCTTTTTACCGGAGGATAGTACCTTCTTGGCGAAATAGGGGTTTTTGGCAATGGGGGAGGAGAGGGAGGAGAGGAGGGGAGGGATGAGAGGAGGGGAGGGAGGAAGAATTTTGTTACCAGAGGAGAGCACCTTCTCAACGAAATAGGGGAGCGACGGGTAGGCGCAGTCGATTGAAAAGCTATGGTGATGATGGAGGTTAGCGAGGGCTAGACTGGAAAGACTGGTGTGCCAACGTGATACCCAGGAATAATATCGTGGTCCATGTTTAGTTCAACAGCAAAACTTCATTTTTAAAAACGCTACCCAAAAGCACAAACCAAACAGCGAGGCGATGTTTTCAAAAAAACCACCGTAATTTTAATCTTCCCCAAACGGGCCCTAAGATTTATGATGTTAAACCTAATGTGATTAAGGTCTAACAGATTTTAATCAAGTATGGCTAAGGTTTAGACCTAATTAATATTTATGATGTTAAACCTAATGTGATTAAGGTAAAACAGAGTTTAATCAGTTTCTAATTAAGGTTTAGACCTAATTAGAGCTTTGGTAATGTATGGGTTCATCTGGATTAGACTTAAATGTTTATGTCTGGTTTGAATCCCCTTGGGGATTGGATTCAAGTCAAATCTTAAGTCCATGTTGGTTAGACCTAATGGATTTTGACTTTGGGTTTTCAGAGGTTAGATCCCATAGTCTTGTGGAGATGAATAAACCCCATGTTGATTAGAATTTGGGCTCACCTTAAATCTAGATTGGGGTTTAATCTAAGTGTGAGGATTTGGTCAATCCTATATGTCATTCAAGGCTAAGATTCAAGCCTAATAAATTCTAGGGTTTTAAATGTAAATTTGAAATTTACAATTTTGAATGTGAGTGATGAAGATGTCATTTAAAATTTTTCAAATGGCTTAAAAAATGTCATTTTAGATTTTAAAAGTGTCACTCTAATTTTTCTAGCCATTTTCAAATTTAATTTTAAATTTCTTTTTTTTTATAATTATTTTGGAAATAATTGCAAAATTAGATAGAATTTAGAAAATTGGATCCTAGGGAATTTTCTTAACCTTGGGAAAATCAGATGATGTTCCTAAAGACATAAAGATTAAACCCTAAAACTTTCAGATTTTTTAGATTTACAAATAATTTTTAATAATTAAATTACTCCAGAGAGTAATTAATTAATTAAAAGTTAAATATAAATTATTAAATTTTTGTTTTACTTTCATAATTTTCTCCTCATTTCCTGAGTCCAAGGGTATTTTTGTCATATTTTTGTGATTTTTTTGTATTAATATATTAAATTTTGAAGATTATAGGTATTTTTTGGAATTAATTAATTCATAAAAACCTATTTATCCACTTATTTGATGTGGCGCCAGCTTGAACCTCAGATTTTTTGAATTGCATTTTAGACATGGATAACCACGTGGCCCGTGGTTTAATATGTTTCATATGAAAAGATCAGTGGTCTGATCAAATCCTAGCCGTTCATTTCTGATACAGAGAAATGAACGACATCAGTTCATCGTCCCTGCGGGCAATTAACGAAAAATTATCTGATTTCAAACGCTAAGAATTTTGCTCATTTCTCCATTGAATTGGTTAAAATTTCTTCCTGCAGCATCATCTCAAAGAGGCAAATCAATCCATACGGTTAAATCCTTATGGATTGATCATTCTCTTCATAATATGTGAAATTCCAGCGAAATTTAAGGCTTCAGGCCATACCTTGTTTTGATGAGGTGAGGCCTCAATCAAATTTGATAGGAACGATTTTTATGTCCTCACAAAGCTTGCTATGAGTCCAACTTGAAGTGAAATTGGGCCGAGCTATATTAAATCTGAAACGACTCCGTGCGTTGGTTTTGGGAGAGGTTAGAGCTTGTTGGAAGGCTTGATTTTGATTGAAAACTTCCTCTTGTAGCTTAGTGATGGTTTTTGGATGGCCAATTTGAGATTTTGAAGAGTTTTGTGTCAATCCAAAAATCTAACCTAATTTTCAAAAGGAAAATTGGACTTCTATAGTGAATTATAGGAGTCAAAATTATGGAGGATCAATTACATAGGTTATGGAGAATTAGTTTGTTGTTAAGAGCTTTTGGAATTAGGGAATCTAGGTTTTTCTCTTTATTTTGGAGCTCACGGGTTAGCCTATTAATAGACTTCAGGAAGCCATGGCTAAGCTAGGGTTCATTTGGGGAAGGGGATAACAACCTTATGATGGTTTTGGATAACTTCTAATGCTGAAGATTATCTCAGAATAGTCTCCCAAGGTGATATCCATAATGAGCTCTCATTAAAATTAGGATTGAACCCTAGTTTTGGCCGCCTTCCATTGGATAGTTTGGGAGGTGGACAAGGCTCCCCAAAATGGTTTGAATCAGCCTCCCACATATGAATTCATTGGCTATTTAATGAATATTTGGATGAGATGACACATATGCTTCTCATTCCTAATTTTCATAATTTGGTTATGATAACACTAATCATGTGTGGGATAAGGGTCTATATGGGTCTTTCTCTCATTGGATGAAGATGAAGGTGAGTGATGATCTCATTTAGTCTTCTTTCCATATTTTATGAGGGAATGACACATACCTCTTCCCTTCATGATGATTTAATTATAGTTTTTTATCTTAAGTTTAAGGTCATGACACATGGGTTATCCATGAATGTTTGTCATGTCATGGTGTATCTCATGGGTCATGGGCAACCCATTAGCAATTTGTCATGTAGTGAATTTAGGGTTTTAAAAAAAGATTTTAGGGTAGCCACGAGTTTGTCTCGCCATGGGTTTAAAACATGACTTTAAAATTAAATTTTAGGTTTGTTAATCCTTAATTTCATTCTCTTTAATAAATTAAATGATTAATTAATTAAAAGAATAAAATAATTTCATGAAAAGACCAAATTTTGACCAAAAATGGTAAGGTTAACCAAGTTTTACCTAGTTCACCATGGTGGACCAAGGTTTACCATGGTTGACCAATTTTGGTTCAAGGGTGACCCAGATGACTTACTTGACCATATCATGGTTAATTTAGTCATGGGGTCATTAAATTTGATGGTATGGCCTGGGTTTGACCAACAAGGTTGACCAGGATGGTCAAATTAACCATATGGTGATCATTTGGGTCTATAGTTGACCATATGGCCAATGTGGTGACCATGAAGTTCAAGATTGACCATTTTGACCAAAATTTGACCAATGGGGTAACTGATCAAATGTTCTAATTTGACCAATTTGGTGTTTAAGTTGACTGAATGGTCCATTTTGACCTATTTTGGTTTCAATGTTGATCAATTCGTCTAGTTTGACCAAAGTTGACCAATTTTGACCAATTTGACCAAAGTTGACTAATTTGACAAGTGTTGACCAATTTGACTAAATTTGACCAATTGGGTCATTTGGATGTCTGTAGAGACCAATTGGTTATTGTGGTAACTATTAGGTCAAGTTTTGATCAAATCAGGGTTTTCATAGCTGATCTGATCATTTTGGGTATCATCCTGGTTTCAACCCAAAAGGGTATATTGGGAGTCAGTTTTATTTTTTGGGTTTTTGAGACTTTAGATAAGTTCAAAAGGGTCAATGTTGGTAGACTTCTCTTAAGGGTGAACTTAGTGATCATGATGATTATTCTCAAGTCTTTCTGAAGATCATGAATTAGTATGAGTAATTCAAGATATATCTTGTCTATGGGTGTCATGTCAGGGTCCTAACAAAAGTGAGTTCAACATGTGGGTCAGGTCAAGGACCACCCACATGAGTTTCCAAAAAAGTAGGGAATTAAGCTAAGCATGTTTGGCTTAGGGTTTTTAGGTTTTGAGTGAAAGCAAGGCGCTCACGTGTGTGTGTACAAAACTAACTAAGACCACACCACCCAGGACTAACCCTAAGGCCAGACAGTCCTCTGAGTACTCTTCTAGACCTCCCATGTTGGCTCCATCCTACTAAGTCTCAAGGCTAGATACAAATATGTGGAACTCCATAAAAATTAAAGTATTGTTTAGAATTTCTAATAGTGTAGGGTTCCATCACTAATCCTCTAGGATAATCAATAGGAAAGTCCTATTGCTAAATCTTATGCTTCTAAGGAAAAAGACTGGACCTCAAAAAAATTGAGGTCAACACCAAATTAGCCCAAATCAAACCAAACTCAACCCTGGTCAAGCTAGATTAACCTAATTTAATACCAAATTAACCAAAACTTAACCATAGCCAGCCTATGTCCAACCCAGGCCTAAAGCAGTTGAACTCTAGCTCAATTTTCAGATAACAAAAGTTAAAATTTTGCTCAACTCAGTTTAACCCTAAGCTAAGTTTAATCCAAGGCTAAATATATTTTATATAAGTTATATGTTTTTTCATATGAAGTTTCATGTTTTATTCTCTTCCATGTGTCATTTCATAACTAAAAACAAAAAAAAAATGCATAAAATAAAAGCTAAGATGAGAAATTCTTAGTTTTCTCTGCAAACATTAAAAGCCAAATTTCTAAACACAGAAAACATTGATTTACCAACATAACAAACAAACCTAGGATTTGGAATAAGACATTAACTCATATATTTAATTTAAAATAAACAACTAAAACAAACTATGAAAAAGAATGAGAACGGAACTTTGGTAATTTTTTCATGACCTTAAGTTTGCTAAATAGACACCAAACTGATAGTCAAACACTTACTTTAGGTTAGTCTAAGTATAGAAGTTTAGGTTTGTCAAGTTACCCTAGTTAGTGCAAATTAAGATTAGGGAATGCAAAACAAAAAGCCTACCCCCTGAGACTTGAGGGAATACCTTAGGATGAAGTAACCTATGGTTTGTAATGAAGGTATTTAGGCTAAAGAAAAACTATGAATCCTCTGTGCTCCAACATTTAAGGGGGATTCCTGGTTATAAGGATTGTTATAGTCAATGGATGTCAATGTTCCCGGGATGACAGAAAGTCATGGACATCTTAATCGGGGACATTACTCCCAAAGTTAAGTTACTCCACCCATATAATTATTTATAGAGTCTAAGGTTTCATTTTCATATAGAAATCTTTTTATACCTGACTCTATCCTTAGCATAGAGTTTCCATCACTCTTCATAGTCAAATCAGGTGTCGCTAATCAATCTTGGCTTAATTAATTCAAATCTTTTCAAATCATTCTTATATCATGGATCATTCCCCCTGACATGTTGTCATCAACTGTAACTTCAATCATTTTGAATTTACTTCTTCCAATTTAGAACTACATTCCAATTATGAAAGTCCAATGTTTGACATATTGACTCATCACATTAATCAAGAGTTTTCTTTAGAGACGATGACTCTAAAGATGTAATTAACTATGAGAGCTTGCCCTTGTATGGAATGAGACCCCATAAATAAAATAAACCTTATCTTACACCACTAAGGTAAGGCAAAAAGTCTTAGGTTTGTAAACTTATTTTCAGAACGGAAGTTATCTGAAAATAGAATCCATTCTATTGTAATGTTTAGATCTCTTAAGATAGTGTATTATTCTTTGAAAGCCTTATTAGATCATTAAGTATTTTTTTTGTAACTCTTCTTAGGACTTGCTCTCCTCTTCATCTTTTATAATGACTTAAATTGACCATCCTTCTATCAGACACTTTATGGGTCCATTAAAAATATATGATACTTCTGGTCTTATCTCATATCATTGATCTTAATGTTTTTTATTGCTCATTTAAACCCAATTTAATGAGTAGGTTTTTGGATTTTCTCTTTTGGATCTCTTTGCATATGGTTTTTCTTAGTTTAGTTTAGAGTCTCTTGAATTCACTATTCAAGTTTGGTTGTATCCTTTATTAAGTTCCGCTCAAAATAAATTTTTCAATATAAAAATCTTTGAGATTAAATTTGTAGTAAAGCTCAAATTTTCTAACTAGAATTAAAAAATAGTTAAAGCTAAAACTCTTTGAAAATTAGGAAAATGAAACTCTAAACATCAAACTGGAAAAATGAAAATCTTTAAGAACTAAAGAATTTCGTTGTTCACCTTGTAAAAAGAGTTCAATCTCAAATCACTTCATTAAGTCCCCTTTCAAATATGTTTAAACTTAAATTCATTTAGGTTTAGAGACTAACTTGTAGACTTCCTATTAAAATCTTTTATTGTATTCATATTAAAGTTCCCTAGAAAATACCCGAGAGAAACCAAACACTATGTTCTGTCAGCATTGTCTATGGTGAAGATATGAAATTGCTTGAGCAATAAATAAAAGAAGAAGAATAGAACATTTTCCTTATCCAAGACACACTATAAAGTTAAAGCTCAAATCAAGTGGTTGTCTGCATTCTATTTGTAATTTCTTTACAAAATGATGTCTTTGTTATTACCAAATCTTTTGTTCAGACCAAATCTAGTTCAAATTGTATTAATGAATTTGTCATTAAACATTAATGAAATTTTATTATTGGCAATATGATTGATGTTAGTACTTTTATTTTTTTTAAAGGTATGATTTTTGTCAAGCATTAATGCAATAAATTTATGTTCTTCAGTCATTTTAAACTTTATGATTATTTAAAGAATATTCATCAAACATAGCCGCTTGATCCCGGTTGAATATAGTTTTCTACAAATTATAAATTTGACTCTATTTTACAACGACGCCAAAAACTTGATGTAGTATTTTATTAATAATAACATTAAGCACTTAAGATTGGGATTCTAGCCAAGTATAGGAATCGTTATCAAGTAATATAAGACTTTCTGTTTAAGTCCGAAATATCAATCCCACGGGGAAGGTTTAAATTTGAAAAGATAAATTAACTAGGAAATTCACATAAATCAAATGAAATTATTGTCACTAATTTTAAATATTTAAGATACTATCAAAGTTAAATTATTAACTACTAGCAGAACTTAAAAACAACGTTTAAAAAAGAAATTACTAAACTATGTTTATGTGGTGAAAATTTCATATATGAAAAAGCTTCTTTCCCACTACAATGAGTTTTTTGGTGAAATGAGATGAGATAAATGGTTTAAATTTGAATTATGTCAAATAGGAGCAATTTTAATTCTCTACTTGATTCAGTGTTATAGAAAATCATTGGCTAATCTTAGGTTTAGTCCCTAAATCAGTGGCTAGGCTAGGAGGATACTGGCTCCCCCTCTAGAGCTCCCACTTCCCTTCCCCTGAATGCTAACTCTTGTTTTAGTTTTTAAACACTAAGATTGAATTGAGGATTTTTAGTCTGTCACCCTAAAAATTTCTCCAATTCTACACCCAGCAAAGTATTTTTCCCTATTTATTTGCGCTTAATTCAATGAACGAAACACTCCTTCATGGACTTAAAGGTGATTCTCAATCTGTTATATAACTCATACTCCATTTCCCGGATCATATTTTTCACAACACATTTTAACAATTCAATTGGCCAGATCGAAAACTAAATTAAGAGCGGAGTTGAAAAACCATCACAATTTATTTTAAATTTTAACATTGGCACATCTAAATTATCTATTCAGTTCACCATTTCTCAGAGTAAGGAGAAAGATAAAAGGAATCTACTTAGACTTCATGAGAAAGATACAATGAAAAACAAATTTCATATATAAAAGAAAGTTCAGACAACAATAATAAAAAAATAACACTTATCTGAAACTCTTTCTTAAAGCCAATCCCTTGTAGCCTCTCTTAGGAAATGTTGGAAGAAGAATTCTCTCACTTCTCTTTCTCACCAACACTTCTTAGAGAAGAATTCACATATAAACTCACCCCAAAAACTCAAAACTATAAAGACAATAACTAAGTAATGGTGTGAAATGGCATGGAATGTAGGCGTGAGAAGACGAAAAATTGAAATGAGTGGAAGAACTTGAAATGGTGCAAGGGAGGTTCTGATCAAATTTTAGCCCTAAATAGAGCCTAGGTCAGTTCTCCAATAGGTGCATCCAAAAACTTATCAAAAAGCGTCCAAATTTGTCAAATCTTTTAGAAACAGGGTCTGCATCAACACTGGCACAGTCGGCGCCAGAGGTTATTTTAATTAATCCATCTTCTCTGTCAAATGGCATTGTCGGCGCCCAATCTGGTGCCATCGGCGTGGAACATTTTTTAAATTCTCCATTTTGACTCCAAATTTCATTCCTTTTGCTTCTTTTTTTCTCCAAGTCCTCAAAATCAACAACCTATAATAAAACATAAAAATATCTTCCATTAAAGAGCAATATCACCAAAAATGAGTATAAAATATGGGTCTAAAAATGCATATAAATTGTTGGTGTATCAAAATTCCCCAAACCTAAATGTTACTTGTCCTCATGTAACTCATTTACTACATAAAAATATGACTCATGGTAAAGATTTTAACTTTTAGATTTTCATATTTCAGTTCACTAAATATAATATCATAACTTAAGAAAATTTCAAAATGACTCCAGTAAATACTAAAGGTATAAGAATATCTAGCAGTCAAGTCTAAGATTTTTTATTCTCTATTCTTTTCAAGGAAAATTGCAAATTATTCATATTAAAGCCACTTAGAATATCTATATGAAAAAGAACTTCATGAAACTTTACTAGTAAATATGCTAATACTGAAATATAAGTTTAGAAAACGTAGCCAAGCCTTCTTCTTTAAGTTGATTCAAGTGAAGCCAAATTTTAATTAGGCATCTCCTCAAGCTTCTCCTCACATCTTTCTTCTTTTCTTGTCTGTTTTCTTTTCTTTTTAGGATCATTTTCAATCATTTTTCTTTTCTTTTCTTATCTTTTTCTTTTCTTTCTAGGATCATTTTCAATCGTTTTTTTTATGTGAGGATTACTATATCTGGATAACCTTTAATAATTTTAAACTTAAATATCCTCTTCTTAATGTTAAAAACTTTTCACATTCCTTCATTTTATAAATTTATATTAGCTTTAAAGATTTTTCATAAAGTTTTAATCTTTTCTTCTTACATGAATCTCTAAGATTTTTAATAGATCAAAAATACAAATTTCTTTACTTAAAATAGAAAAAACATAGTCTTATTCTGTCATACCAAATATCTTAATCTCCAAAATTAACCTTAATTATTTAAAACTTTTTACTTAAGCCTACTAAATATTTAGAAACATAAATATAATTATCTAAAGTTACCCTTTAATATCAAAGGTCATGTTAAATTTTTGAAATATTTTAAAAATATAACTAATTGAGGAAAAATAAAATTAAGTCTCTTTTCCTTAAAAAGGAATTTTTCTTCCCCCCCAAAACTTAAATTTTTAAAAGATTTTAAATGAAAAATTGAAATTAAGGGTGAAAGAAAACTTTTAATACATAAAGAAAAGACATACCTATTGAAGTTTCTAATTTGAAATATAACTCTGAAATATTGCAGGTGCTAATATGAAAAGCTAAAAAACTTAAAACATTAAATAGCACATAATACATATAAAAATTTGCTGAGAAAGGGTTAAATACAAACACATCCAATAAAGTACTAAAACCTAATAACTTCTAGCAGTTTCACAAATTTAAGTTCACAACACAGCATACAACAAAATAAAGTACCATAGTCCACAAACAAACAATCTCAACGATAAATTCCAACTAAACATAAAAAATAAACAAAAATCTAACACACGCATGACCAATCATCATCTTCATCTTCTTCTTCTTCCACGTCCAAATTATGTTACTGATATGGAGTAAGAACAGGGTGAGTAGGAAACTGAACTGAGTGATCACCCTTCATATATTTGACCATTGCATCATCATAAGCAACATCATATTCAAATTTTTGTCTTATCAAATCATCAATGGGAGCATTTCTGCCCTCCATATTTTCCATTCTATGATCCATTCTCAAGATATCTCCCTATTGGATCATCATCTACTCCATAATTTCCTGGATAGTAGAGGTACTAAAAGTACTTGAAGTAGAAGTAATATCACTGGTCCTACTCCAAATCTCCATCCAACATGAGTTTCATATGTCTTTGTATTAGCGTGCCAATAGGTCTTAGAGGTTCAATCCTCTCCTCATCTTCTCTATAATAAACTCCTGCCTGTTCACATAGTGTGAAGATCAGTGCAGGGTGAGATAAACCATCAGTAGTCTCTCCTAAAGTAATAGATAGAGTGTTCTTATAAATAATAGAGCATACATTTATCCTCATCACTTGCTGGATACAGAAGTTCAAGATGGCTCTATCCTTTGTTACCTCATTATGATGGTTTGTTGGTATCATTCTTCCAAAAATAAAGTAGTATTAGGCCTTAGATACTACATTTAACATAGAAAGAGGAAAATTTACCTTAACTTTATTCTTCACCTTTCAGGTTCCTCTTCCATCAGTAAGAAAAGAAATAACCTCATCCAAGGCCTCATTCATAGCAGAAATAAATTTGTACTGGCAGCTATACACATCTTCTAATTGATAAAATTCATTAATCTTCCTTGGAGTAAACTCTACCATTTTTCCACGAACAAACACATAATCTTCAGAAGTCTCTTTAAAATTGGCATAGAACTCCATCACTACACCAATAATAGCCTCGACAGTAAAGTAGAAAATTTTTCACACTGCCGAGCATTGATTAATCTCTCGACTTCCCCTCTCAGATTTTTAAATCCTCAATCTGGAATAACTTTTTTAGTTGTAAGTAGACTATTAAAGAAAATGTTGGTCTTGTAGTTGACAAACCTTTGATCGTCAAAATCTACTTTTCTCTTTCCTTTGCTCATCTTAGGTGCCATGTTAAATCTAAAAAAAAATTACTAAATCAAAATAAATTCCCAAAAACTCTGAAAATCACAATGTGAAAATTTTTAAACTTTTATCTACTAAGTAAGAGTTCTTCACCAAAGGATTTTCTCAAAATCTTCCAAAAAAATCTCAAAATTTTGGATCACGGCTATGTAAGATAAACCCTTGGTGAAAATAAAAAATTTTAAGTTCAGAGTGTAGCTCTTACCTAGAGAAGATGAAGTCCAAACTTTGTTTGCCTTAAAATTGCCTCTAATATGAGAAATAGCAAGCCCTAGGTGCAAAAATGGAGGTTGAAGATGACTCAGAGGTTAAAAATGGTGTTTTACTGTGCAAATTGCAAAATTTTAATGGTGTTTGGTCGGTTTGGGTTGAGGGCGTTGTTGACGCCAGTGGTCAAAAACTCATATTTTGATTTTTTTTCTTAAATTTCAATTTTCTCTCAATTTACTCCAAAGTCTATTTAGTCTTTTTGAACCTAATTTTCATCTAAAAATAATTCACAAACAAACATTTTCACAAACAACACCAAACTAACTTGTATTTATGAAAATACACTTATTATAAATACTTTTTTCTAATCACAATTCCACGTCTTTAAAGCAAACTAAATTATAAATCAACATCAAAATCAAGCCACAACACTAGAATGCTGACATAAAACTATACACACAAAAAGAGTTCTAAAGCAAAGTAAGGTAAATAAAATTCACACAATTACATTAAAAACATAAGTATTTTAACCTAGTAAAAAGTCCAACTTCTTTAATTACTCTGCCTCATCTTTGGTGCTTTTTCCTCCTCTAATATCTCCCACCAACTGGTAATGGACCTACAAATTGTAGAAGCGTCGGTACTGGAATTGATCAATCAATTTTTCGTTGATCCATCTATTTTTCTTGAACATCTATATCAATCCTGCCTAAACTATTTTGGTAATATACTCTGAAGTTCTCTTTTTATTTTCTTCATTCTCTTCTCCAAAGATATTGAACTTCAACTGCTGGTGGCATCAATGTTTTTGAAGCATGTGATCATTGATCCATGATAATATTTAATGCTTCATTTCCATTTCTTATATAATTGCCATCAATAGAAATCATGGGCCCCCAAGGTAATAAAACTTTTTCCCGACTCTCATATGGGACTTGAGATTGACTGCAAAGTAGGAAAATTGTAGAAGGATGCCTATGTCTATATATTGGCCCATTTAGAATAATACTCATAATAGATTTGAAAATAATTGACCTGACATCAATGAGTTTTTCCATTTGAACGCAATAGTTTAAAATAGCACTTTCTTTTGTAACTCTACTAATCTTCATGGTAGGGAGTAGTTATATATATATGAAGGAATGTCATTGTTTTGAAATTGGATTAAGCAGCGAAGCAGAGAAACTAATGTATCCCTCATCACTGATTTCCCAATTATCATTTTCATCTATAAGAAAATTATATACTTCTTGCATCATATCTCTCGTTGGGATAAAATTTGTATAATGACAGATTGGAACATTTTCTATCGTATAAAAATCATTAATTCGAGCTGGATTAAATGGTATAACCTTACCTTCAATGAAGACGACTCCTTGAGTAATTTCATGTAACTTAGCATAAAACTCCTTGACTATGGGTACTACAACTGCAGCGATAGTGTAGCACAGAACTTCCCAATGCCTCTGCACAATGATTTTCTCAATCTGTAAACTTGGATTACTCAGTCCATGATTGATAAAGTCTCTCTCTTTGATAAGTCTCTTCTTCATTATGACTTTGTTGTATAATCTCTGTGCGTCAAAATTCATAAACTTTCTTCTATTGAAAACTCCATACCTTGAAGTATTCTGGAATTAGAAACCATGGAATTCGAAACATCCAAGACAATTTTTAGGACTTTAAAAACACCTCTCTGCGATTATTGAGCGAAATTTTGCCAAAGTATGCCAAAATTGTTCAGCACATGGAAAACTACTGAGGACGCCATCTACGCTCCCAATGGCGTTGTCGGCGTCATGGTCCAATATGCGGGTGTCGTCAGTGCTAGAGGCCAAATTTGCGTCTTTAATTTTTTTTGTTCAATTTGATTCAAAATTTTCCTCCAATATCAATATTTGTCTTAATTTATCATATATAAAATTGTGTAGGACTTAAAATTACTATTATTTACTAAAATATAAATACACTTCTTAAACAAAATAGTAATATATAAATATATAGATTTATATATGGGTTGCCTCTCACAAAGCGCTTGGCTTAACGTCGTCAGCCCGATGTACCATTTGTTTAGTTAGGCTAACTTAACATTAAAACTTCTTTAAATTGTGATATGTGTCCTTCATAAAAATTTTTAAATCGATGCCCATTAACTTTAAATATCTTTCCAGTTTTAGGATCCTTAATAACAACAGTTCCAGAACGATATACTTTAATAACTTTAAATGGTCCTAGCCATATAGATTTTAGTTTTCCTAGAAATAATCTCAATCTTATATTATATAGTAAAACTTTTTATCCAAGTTAAAACTTCTTAATAATCTTTCAATCATGCCATATTTTTATTTTCTATTTGTAGATTTTTACATTATCATATGCTTCATTTCTAATCTCCTCAAGTTCATTGAGTTACAATAATCTTTTCTAATCAACGTCTTTTAGATTAAAACCAAAATTTTTAATAGCCCAAAATGTTTTATTCTCCAATTATACTGGTAAGTGGCATGTTTCTCGAAAAATAAGTTTGTATGGGGAAATTCCTATAGGAGTCTTATAAGCAGTTTTGTATGCCCATAATGCAGTATCTAATATAGTAGACCAATCCAATTTATAAGGATTTATAGCTTTTTCTAAAATTTGTTTTATTTTACGATTTGATATTTCTACTAAACCGCTAGTTTGAGGATGATAAATAATAGAGAATCTATGTATAATATCATATTTTTTAATTAATTTCTTGATTCTCTTATTTCTAAAATGTGATCCTCCATCCGTAATAATTACTCTCGGCAATCCATATCTTGTAAAAATATTTTTATTTAAAAATTTAGAAACACACCAAGCGTCACACTTAGGTACGACAACAACTTCAATCCATTTGGACATATAATCAACAAGTAATATATATAATTTTCAAAATAAAGGCATAAATGATCCCATAAAATCTAATCCCCACACATCAAAAATTTCAACTTCTAATGTGTAATTTAAAAGCATTTCATTTCTTCTAGAAATATTTCCTACTCGCTGACATCGATCGCATGTTTTAATATATTCATTAACATTTCTAAATAAAGTAGGCCAATAAAATCCAGCTTGCAAAATTTTATAAGTAGTTATATTTGTTCCAAAATGTTATTTAAATTCAGAATCATGATATCTTTCAATTATTTGTTGAGTTTTTTCATAAGACACACACCTTCAAATAATTAGATCTTTACATTGTTTATATAAATATGGGTCATCCAAAAAATAAAATCTTGAATCATATATAAATTTCTTTAATTCTTGATTCTTAATATCAGGTGGTAGAATATCACTTACAATATAATTTACTATATGATCATACCACGGTATATCTATTTCATCAATACTATATAATTATTCATTAAGAAAATTTTCTAAAATTTCATTTGCAAAATTAGTTAATGTTTCTTTTTCTAGTCTAGACAAATGATCAGCTATTTGATTATCATTTCTCTTTCTATCAACTACAGTAAAATTGAACTCTTGAAATAGAAGTATCCAACTAATTAATCTTAGTTTAGCTTTCTTCTTTTGCATCAAGTATTTAATAGGAGAATGATCTGTATGTACTATACATTTAATTCTAATTAAGTAAGGTCTAAATTTATCATAGGCATAAACAATAGCTAATAGCTCTCTTTCAGTAGTAGTGTAGTTAATTTGAGCATCATTTAGAGTTTACCTAGCATGATATATTACTTTAAAGAATTTTTTGTACCTTTGTCCTAAAATAGCTCCTATAGCATAATCACTAGCATCTCACATTATTTTAAATGGTTTTTTCTAATCAGGTGGGACTATTATAGGTGTAGTGATTAATTTTTCTTTCAAAAATTCAAATGCTTTTATGCATTCCTCATTAAAATAAAATTTTGTATCTTTTTTTAAGATTTGGCGTAATGGCTTAGTTATTTTAGAAAAAATTTTCATGTAGCGCCTGTAAAAACCAGCATGTCCTAGAAAACTTTTTACCCCTCTCACCGTAGTCGGTGGTTGTAATTTTTTAGTAACTTGAATTTGTACAGGATGTACTTCATTACTATTTTCAAAAATTTTATGCTCGAGTACAATTCTTCCTACAACCATAAATTGACATTTTTCCCAATTTAGTACTAGGTTGATTTTTTCACATAATTTCATATTTTTTTCTAAATTATTTAAACATAATTCAAATGAAGTCCCGAACACAGAGAAATCATCCATAAATACTTCCATTCCATGTTCAACTAAATTACTAAATATTGACATTATACATCTTTGAAATGTCGCGGGTGCATTGCATAGTCCAAAAGGCATTCTACAAAAAGCAAATGTTCCATAAGGGTTTGTAAATGTTGTCTTTTCTTGATCCTCAGGAGTAATTGAAATTTGATGATAACCGTTATATCCATCTAAAAAGCAGTAATATTTGTTTCCAACTAATCTATCCAACATTTGATCTATATAGGGTAAAGGAAAGTGATCTTTCCTGGTGACCATGTTTAATTTTCTATAGTCTATACAAATTCCCCAACTACTAACTTGTCTTATTGAAATTAATTCATTTTTCTCATTTGCTTCAACAGTCACTCCTCCTTTCTTTGGAACACGGTGAATTGAACTTACCCAAGCACTGTCTAAAATATGATATATAATTTCAGCATCTAACCGTTTTAAAATTTTCTTTTTTAACAACTTCTTTCATTATTGGGTTTAATCTCCTTTGAGGATCAGCTTTAGGTTTATATTGATCATCTAATAGAATTTTTTGCATACAAATTGAAGGGCTAATTCCTTTAATATCTGCTAAAGTCCATCCAAAAGCCTTTTTATATCTTTTTAACATTTCTATTAATTATTGTTGTTGAATTTCAGTTAAATTAAAAGATAGAATAACAGGCAGTGTAAATGAATCTCCTAAAAACACATATTTTAAATGAGCAGGTAATACTTTCAGTTCAAGTTTAGGTGGTTTAATACTTAAAGGAATAATGTTTTTATTATCATTTTCCAACAAATCTAAAGTTTCAAATTGGTTCTGAATATAATTTAAATTTTCTTCTTTTATTTCCTCCTCATTTTTACTAAATTCTTCTTGCTTAAATTTTTCTTCAAACTCTTTCTTAAATTTCTCATTACTTAGATAATCAGTGACTTCCATCCTAAAACATTCATTGTCTCTTTCTATCATAGGATATTTCATAGCTTTTGTAGTATTAAATGTTACTTCTTGATCATTAACTCTCATTATTAATTCTCCTTTTTACACATCTATCACAGCTCTCCTTGATCATTACTCTCATTATTAATTCTCCTTTTTGCACATCTATCACAGCTCTCACTGTTGCAAGAAATGGACTCCCCAAAATAATAGGAATCTCTTTATCTTCCTCTAAATCTAATACTATAAAGTCAATAAGGAAAATAAATTTATCCACTTTTACTAATACATCTTCTATAACTTCTTTAGGATAGATTATTGATCAATCAACTAACTGAAGAGGTACAATAGTAAGGGAAATCTCTCTTAAATCTAAATATTTAAGAATTGATAGAGGTATAAGATTGATACTCGCTCCTAAATCACATAAGGCATTTCCATAAAACTTTTCACCAATTGCACAAGGTATAGTAAGACTACCAGGATCTTTTAATTTTTCAAGAAGCTTTTTTGGATAATAGCGCTACACTCTTCACTGAGTGCAATAGTCTCATGATCTGCAAACTTCCTTTTCTTGTTTAATATATCTTTCATAAATTTCATATAACTTGGCATTTGTTCCAAAGCCTCATTGAAAGGAATCTTTATCAATAACTTTTTAAGGATTTCCAAAAATTTTGTAAATTATTTGTTTTTATTCCTCTACTTTAGTCGTTGAGGAAATGGAGGTAATGGATTTTTTAGGGAAACTTGTGTTTCTTCATTATCATTATGGTCACTTTCCATCTCTTCCTTCTCATCAACTTCAGTTTCTCTTTGGATTCTTATTTCAATTCCATTTTCACTTCGTCATTGAATTGCTTTAATTTGCTCTATATTTGATCTTTAAAATTAACTTCCATAGTACTCGAAAGATTTCCTGAAGGTCTGTTACTAAGTGCAGTAACAATATGTCCTAATTAATTTTCAATATTTCTAATAGTAAGCCCTTGATTTTGTATTTGATTTCTCATATTCAACAATACATCTTCCATCGTTAACTTCTTTTCCTTAACTTGTGGGTTAAGGTTAGTGTTAAATCCTGGAGGATAATAAGGTTCATAATTAGGATTTCCTTGGTTATTTAAATTTCCTGAGGGGTCCCTTAAATTGTTATAATTATTCCAACTAAAATTAGGGTGATTTTTCCATCCAGGGTTGTAATAGTTAGAATAGGGATTGTTATTTCAAATATTAATAGCATTCAACGTTTCATAAGATAATTGATTGTCAATTACTTGTCCTAGTGAATTTTCCTCTAATACTGGTAGTATTTGAGAATAGTTCACTCCAATTTGATCAATTTTTTTTTGTTTTAGCAGCAATTTGAGATGCTAAAATAGACATTGCATCAGATTAATGAAAACTAGCTACCCTCTTAGGATTTACCTGTTATGAGGGCCATTGAAAATTATTAGTAGCCATTTTTTCTATTAAAGTGTATGCTTCATCAAAAGGTTTTGACATTAAAGATCCGCCTGTAGCAGCATCTATAATAGATCTAAATGATCCTACTAATTCATTGTAAGACTTTTAAATTATTAATCAATCTGGTAAAGCATGGTGTGGATAGTTTCTAAGGAGATCCTTAAATCTTTCCCAGGCTTCATATATTGATTCCCCTTCTAACTAACAAAAAGATGTAAAATCGTTCTAAGCTTAGCGGTTTTCAAGGGTGGAAAATATTTAGCCAAGAATTTTTATGATAGTTCTCCCCAAGTTCTAATGGATGCAGGTGCTAATAAATTTAACCAAGCTTTAGCTTTATTCCCTTAATAAAAAAAGAAAAAATCTAAGCCTAACAACATCATTAGACACTCCGTCATATTTAAAAGTAGCACATATTTCAAGAAAACAAGCAAGATGTAAGTTAGGATCTTAAGTATGTGTTCTTCTAAATTGATTATTTTTTACCATTTGGATAATAGCAGGTTTAAGCACAAATAAATTAGAAACAACATCAGAATTTTGAATAGTTAAGTGAAGTTCATCTGTTTTTGGATTAACATAATCTTTTAAAGGTCTTTGTCGATTTTCATTTATTTGATTGGCAAAGTTGTTCACCATTACGTTCAAATTTTTAATTTTTTTTGTTGTTTTTAAATTTTTCTAAGAGTACATTATAATTCTGAATCGTAAGGTACTAAACCTTCAAATCCAATATTTCGCATAAACAAATATAATAACAAAAGAAAAATTTCTTTAAAATACTCTTAAATATATAGTTATATTTATTTTTTGAATTTTTGATATTTTATTTTTTTTCATAATTTGTATATATTTTTTTATATTTAAATTTCCTAATTTATCAAATCTATTTAATTTACTATTACCCTCCCTGGCAAGAACGCCAAAAACTTGATCCCGGATGAATATAATTGTGTAAAATTTATAAAGTTGACTCCGCTTTACAACGACACCAAAAAATTGATGTGGTATTTTACTAATAATAAAGTTAAGCACTTAATATTAGGATTCTACGCAAGTATACATATCATTATCAAGTAATATGAGACTTTCTGTTAAAGTCCCAAATATCGATCCCACGGGGAAGGTTTAAATTTGAAATGATAAATTAACTAGGAAATTCACAAAAATAAAAAAAAATTACTGTCACTAATTTCAAAATTTTAAGATACTATCAAAATTAATTTATTAACTACTAGCAGAATTTAAAAGCTGGGTTTAAAATATAAATTATTAAAAAATGTTTATGTGGTAAAGATTTCTTATATTAAAAGGATCTTTCCCACTACAATGAGTTTTTGGTGAAATGAGATGAGATAAATGGTTTAAATTTATATTGTTCCAAATATGAGCAATTTTAATTTTCTACCATGATTCAGTGTTATAGAAAATCATTGGCTAATCTTAGGTTTAGTCTCTAAATCTATGACAAGGCTAGGAGGATACTGACTCCCACTCCAGAGCTCCCACTTCCCTTCTCCTGAAGACTAACTCTCGCTTTAGTTTTTAAACACTAAGATTGAATTTGAGATTTTTAGTCTGTCACCCTAAAACTATCTCCAATTCTACACCCAACAAAATATATTTCCCTATTTATTTGCACTTAATTCCATGAACAAAACACTCCTTCATGTACTTAAATGTGATTCTCACTCTATTGATGAACTCATACTCCAGTTCCCAGAACATATGTTTCACAACATATTTTAAAAATTCAATTGGCCAAATCAAAAAGTACATTAAGAGCAGAGTTGAAAAATCATCACAATTTATTTTAAATTTTAACATTAGCACATACAAATTATCTCTTCATTTCACCATATCTCAGAGTAGGGAGAATGATAAAGGAATCTATTTAGACTTCATGAGAAAGATACAATAAAACACAAATTTCATATATAAAAGAAATTTCATATAACAATAATGAACAAACAACACTTATCTGAAACTCTTTTTTAAAGCAAATCCCTTGTAGCCTCTCTTAGGAAATGTAGGAAGAAGAAATCTCTCACTTCTCATCCTCTCCAACACTTCTTAGAAAAGAATTCACACTTAAACTCACCATAAATACTCAAAACTATAAAGTCAATAACTAAGAAATGGTGTGGAATGGCGTATAATGTAGGTGTGTGAAGAGGAAAAACTGAAATGAGTGGAAGAACTTGAAATGGTGCGAAGGGGAGGGGTTTTCTGATCAAATTTTAGCCCTAAATAGAGCCTAGGTCGGTTCTCTAATAGGTGCATCCAAAAACTCTTCAAGAAGCATCCAATTTCATCGAATCTTCCAGAAACAAGGTCTGCACCGACACTGGCGTCGTCGGCGCCAGAGGCCATATTAAGTAATCCGTCTTCTCTGTCAAATGACACTGTCAGCACCCAGTCTGGTACCGTCGGTTGTGAACATTTTTTAAATTCTCCATTTTTGCTCCAAGTTTCATCCTTTTTGCTTCCTTTTTGCTCCATGTCCTCAAATACAACAACCTGCAATAAAACATTAAAAACACCTTCCATTAAATTGCAATATCACCAAAAATGAGTGTAAAATATGGGTCTAAAAATGCATATATTTTTGGTGTATCATCGCTTAAATATATAAGATGATATTTAAATTCATAATTGTAGATGTGCATAATGAGTGTAAGTTATACCATACTCATTTCTTGTTGGAGGTAACTCTCATAATCCAACATTTGAAAAAGAGAAGCTTTGAGTACCACTAGGTTTGAATATACCTATTATAAACATTCTCTTCATAGAGAAATTCACAATTAAAAATTTATTGTGCCAAAGAACATTTTATCATCTAAGAGGGACGCTTAAACACAAATATGGTTGTTAGCTTTATTGAAGAACTTATACATTTACAAAATATCTTTGACAAGATATGTTTATAAATCATTAAGGTCAAAAATAATGATTTAGCTCATAAAATTACATCAATAATTTTTCTAAGGAAATTCTTGAAATCTTATTCCATTAATAAAACAAATTATTATTACTTCCTTATGATGGGTGATCCATTTTTTCCACTTTACATTCCTATAAATGTGGTTCATTAAAGCTATCTTAAATTCGTGTGGAATTAAGCCTCTTCATCCATAGGTTATGTCAAATTGGAGTTCATGAACTTGAATAAAATACAATTTAATTTACAGACATCTTTTGAAACTCTTTTAAGAAAGCCTTGAAATTAAGATAAGATTATTTAGTGATTTAAAAAAATTAAAAGAGTGAAAATAAAAGGATGAATAAAAGGAACGCATGTTTTCTCTTAGTGACGATGAAGTTCAGATAGTACTTTAGCAATTTAATAACAAATGATTAAAAGATGGAATCATAAGAAGTTATTAATTATTCTTAGATAAAGACAAAATAGCAACTACAAAAGCTGCTTGAAGAATATAGCATCTATAATGCATATTAATTTGGAATCCAGCTAGGAAGACGAGTCTTATGCTGAAAATTGGCATATTACTCTACCAAAAGTAAAAAAGCCCCATTGAAGATTTTGCTAAAAAAAATGAAGAGAAAAGAAGTTAACTTGATCAATTTATTTAAAAGGAAATAGTGCATATATCTCTGAAGATAGATATCAATAAAGACAAGGTCCCGAGGGGGACAACTGTTTGAAATTGATCATAATTAACAGATTATCTAATTTGACGTATGTTTTCTCCAAGTTTTTCGTCTTCAAACCCCTTTTGTAAAGTTAGAAATTAAAATCACCTTACCACCATTTAGTGTTTTGATTGAATCCTCGAAAAGGAAACTCATCATCATACTCAATTCCCTTGGAATTTTAAACATATTCTTAAAATTCAAAATTTAATTTCCCCAAATCCATAGAATTTCCTAAAGAAAAATGTGTCAAGGTTAAAATGAGCTAAAATCAATCAATTTAAAGAGAAGATACAATTTTATACATTCCTTTTAATTTAAAATTTCAAATAAAAATGAAGCCAACAAATTAGACATCATTATCTTTAAATGACAAGGAATCCTATAATAAAATTTTTGACTATACGTCAAGACTACCCTAAAAGTGATAGTTCACAATATCAAAATACAACCTGATATATTGTAATATGAAGCAAGCTCCTTGAAATTTATTTTTAGAGAACAAACACATGATTCGTATTCAAGAATAGTTCATTGGTGCTGGAGAATGAAAAGTATATTGCATGTTAAATAAAAAAAAACTTGATTGAGACATACTTTAGGCATGTTAAAATCAGATTTGATGCTTTACATTTTTAGCTTCACTGATAGCCTTCATAAAGATGATTGTGCAATATTTAGTAAATCTTAGAATTGCTACGCTTGACTATTTAGTGTTTCATCTCATAAATCATTTATGCATATGTGATTGGATAGTTTTCTACTGGAGGTGCATAACTTAATGAGGCACCAACATGATTGTATTGAACATTTGGTTCATGCTCATCTTGTGTTATCCAACACCAATAATTGGGTTGAAATTTCTTGCACTGTAGATCCAACTTGACTTCTTCTGGTGTTAGGTATTCTTAATTTCTTTGCTTTGTATAAGGGAGTCAAGTGAGTCTCTTTCTTCCTAGTTACAATCTATTATACAATCATGATGTCAAATTTTGAATATCCCTCCAAATCTTATATGTAGATGTATAGTTTAGTATATTTAAATATAATTCATACATATATTTTGTAATTATTATATATCTAACACCCAAACTTTAATGATTACATGCAAACCACATACAATTCCTATGAATTACATATGTAGCACATAACCATCCATTTTAACATACAAACCACATAATTCTTATGTGCTACACATATAACGCCTAAACTTAAAATTTAACATACAAACCACAGAGCTCTTATGTATCCATATCTAACAACCAAACTTCTGTTGATTTACATAAAAACCACACAATTCTTATGTGTTACATACGTGTTATGTATATAAAACATAGACTTTAATTTTGTATACAAATCACACAATTCTTATGTATTACATATTTACACTCTAAGCATCAGTTTGTACACTTGTACATTCTACACAATTCATAAGCATTACATATCTAACACATCAACTTCAACTTTGACATACATTCTTCTCATATTTATATATTACACTCCTAACACCCAAACTTCAATTTTTTGCATATAAACCATAAAATTCATATGTATTACAAATCTAATACTTAAAATTAAATTTAAAGATACTTTCCACTCAATTCTTATGTAATACAAGCATATCTAACACCCAAATTTCAAATTTAACATGCAAACCAAACAATTCTTATATATTACATATCTAACACCTAAACCTTAACTTTATACATAAACCACACAATTCTTATGTATTACATAGTGATACACCTAAAATATATAGTATTTTCATACACATTTTTATATCTATTTTTGAGATATTGCGCTGTAATGAAAGGTATTTATGATTTTTTTCTTTCAGGTACAATCAAATGAATAAAAAATGCTAAAAGTAGTGAAAAATGGTCAAATTTGGAGCAAAAATGAACATGGGTGCCTAAGCGCCCAAGTCTGACGTCTAAACGCCAGAGGCTCCACGCCTAAGTGCCAGATACCCCGCGCTTATGCGCCAGAAGTAGTTACTTGATGATTTATTTAATTCGAGTAGATTTTTGAACATGTGTTTAAAGCTACCCTTGATAAAAATGTGGGAAATAGCCCATGGACATGAAAATTCATTCAATTGGCTTTTGAGGAGGCAACTTCTAGAAGATTCATTGACTGGAGACAGCTTTTTGAAGAGACACCAAGACACCCATTAGATTTTTATAAGAAATGGAGACCAGAAACCCATCAAACTTTACAACCACCATCGCTATCGCCGCCACCGCTGACCAGCTTTATTTTATTTTATTTTATTTTAAGCGTTAGTTTGTATTGTGAGAGAAGGAATAGAATACAAAGGAACTTCAAAATATTTGGTGGAGAGAATTTGAGATAAGTGTTTATCTTTGTGTCTAGACTTGGTTTTAATTTAAATTTCTTGTTTGTGTGCATGTTTTTTACTTTTAAACTCATGTGTGGTTGTGTTTTCTCCATGGATTCTAAGTAGTTTTCTTATCTTGTTTTTTAAAATGATAAGTGATTAAATATTTAAAGGAAGTTGTGTGAAGTATAATACTTCATTGTTGGAAGAAATTGTGATGATTTGAAATCTTGCACTTCATTTACTTCTTGATTTGGCCAATCATGATGTTAATACCTATTGTGAGAACATGTAAGATTCGAGATGGTATTGTCTCAATCAACAAATGTTTTGAATCACATAATGATTTTATGAATGGGAATGTAGTTCATGGGGTTGAGTGCAAATAAATAAGGAAATAAAATTTTCAAGGGTATAGAATTAGAGGACTTTAATGTGGCAGGCTAAAGCCCCCAATTTGATTTATAGTTTTTGGTTTTAATACAAGTTGTTTGCTCTTAGGTGGAGGGAGAAGAGGGAACTCTAGAGTGAGAGCTATTATCTTCCCTGCTTAGCCGGTCTTCAAGACTATTTAAAATAAAGATTAACCAACATTCTTTATAACATCTCTAGTAAGGGTAAAAAATATTATTATTCCTATTTGACATAACACATTTAGCATACTTCCACAACAAAATTTCTATATTTATCACTGATTCATAATAAGAAAAAAGATATTTTATTTATATTATCTTCATCTGGTAAGTATTTTAATTAAGCTAATTAGTTGCTTACTTTATTTAAAATTATCAAAAATTACAAAAAGAATCAAACTTTCATTCATATTTTTGCATCTTAAGTTTAAGTAAGAATATATTACTAAGTAAAATTTTGTTATCTAAATTTTGTCCTCTCTATGGGTTCCATATTCGGGACTTAACCAGAAAGTTCTATATTACATGATAATGATATGTATTTTTGCGTAGTATCTCAAATTGAAATATTATAACTACATTCTTATTTGATTCATAGGGAAAGATTTAGCTAGCTTTCGCTTTGGATCAAGTATTTAGCTTTGTTGCAAATTAAAAATAACTATTTGAGAAATTAATTATATAATCGCATATATCTCATTATATATATA